>BPTQ01000005.1:136693826-136796882 GCA_019973895.1 Chrysanthemum seticuspe | reverse complement strand
AAGAAACAACCAATCAATATTCAATAATTAAGTTTCATACTTCCTAAGCAAACACACAAATAAATTAGCCGGACATGGAGAACATGCAAGCATACACACAAATAATCAAAGACATAATTGAATTAATGAAGCAAAGACTTATCTTGATGTAAGATAGGGTTAAAAACCCTAAAATACTGTACAAGACACCTTAGGTTCGGTTTTTAGGTTTTTACTCCAAAGACTCTCCACACAAAGACTGAAAAATTCGGATTCTATATATAAGATTACAATTGCGACGGCGTCACCTTATGTTTAGTGACGCCGTCGTGTCGCCGCCATTAGGGTTTCGTCTTGGCCACGTTAACCTTGCGACAGCGTCACCTTATGACCGTGACGCCGTCCTCTTCAGCTTCTGACGTCGTCTGGATTGCATCTAGGCCGTCTGAGTAGCGACGGCCTACTCTTTCACCACTAGACGCCGTCTCTTGAAAATACGAGTTTTGAGTTCTGTCCCGTCACAATAATTTTGGGACGGCGTCACCAATAGCACCTGACGCCGTCGCCTTCTAACTTCAGCAACTGTGAGTGCCTTGATTTCGACTTTGGCCATTTTCTTCATATATTCGCGCCTTTCCGTCCAAATAAGTGCCATTCCAGCATTTTGCCTTCACGAGACCTAAAAAGTGAAAAGGAACGATATTAAGCAATAACGGATACAAAAGTGATCAAATAAGGACTTAAACGACCCCTCAAAATGGTACCTTTTAAAACCTTATCAACCGATTCGAGACACGTTTACATCACTAGAGAACTAGCTTGAAGTTATTACCCGTCCTGGTCAAGTCCATAGAAAGTTTCTCGAAATGGTACATTATTCCTCGTCAATTCATTGGTTACAACTGAGTCGAGCTCTTTATGAGATCCAAACAACGATCATTAAACTTTTTGATCACATTTTAATCACGTCTCCTCCCCCTCAAAAATAGCATATTCATGATATTTTTGATATCAACGGATTAAACAACATTTTAGAATAATTTGGGGAGACAAACGGATTTGATTTAAGCATGAATTTGGAACATTTTGTTTTATACTCCCCCTTTAATAAAGCATAATCAATTAAAGGGCTTTAGAGGGAGTTATCTTGAGCACAAAATATTTTGAAAGATTTGAAAAAAACTTTTTCAACATTCTTGAAAAGGTGCTCAAGATGATGATGATTTCTCACCATTTTTAAATGTAGTGCACTGAAGCGTACACTTGATTTTTTCATTAAAAAGCACGAGTTTTGATTTGAAAAAAATAATCAAAAGTCATCATTTCGGTCCGGGTTTCGTACTGATGTATACGAAAGCCATTTTATGAAGAAATTTTGAGAAACGACATGTTTTAGAAAACATATTAAAGAACTCTCGCTCAAGCATCTGTACATGCCCGTATCATTGTTGAATGACATTTCTAGAAACGTACAGAATATCGATTATACAAGAGACATGTCGTGAGAAGAATATTTTTGGATTTTTCATTTTATATTGTTTTTGTATTTTTTGAAAGTTTTATATTTTTATATTTTTCTTTTGTTGGTTTTTCAAATTTTGTATTTTGTTTTTCAAAAATATTTACAGCGAAGCTTTTTGGAAAATCATTTTCAAGAAGATTCGAGAAGACGTTCTAACTCCTCAGGGGTTAGGCTTCACATTCCAATTCGTCGAACTAAATAGTCAAACCTTTCTTTTGGAAGGGCTTTAGTTAATAGATCGGCGAGTTGGTAATCTGTCTTCACGAAGAATAATTCAACAGTACCATTTTCGACGTACTCTTTGATGAAGTGGTAGTGGACACGGATATGCTTAGTCTTTGAGTGATGAAGAGGATTGCATGATATGGCTATGGCACTTTTCGAGTCACAATACATAGGTATTTTATCGAAAGTCAAGCCATAATCTGTGAGTTGTGTTCTCATCCATTAAACTTGAGCACAACACGCAGATAGAGACACATACTCAGCTTCAACGGTTGAAAGTGCAGTGCAATCTTGTTTCTTTGAAGACCAGCTGACTAACTTTTCTCCCAAAAATTGTGCTCCTCCGGATGTACTTTTTGCTGTAACTTGATCACCTGCGTGGTCCGCATCTGAAAAGGCAATTAGATCAAATCCGGATTCCTTCGGATACCAAAGTCCCATGTGAATGGATGTCTTTAGGTACCGAAAGATCCGTTTAACCTCTTCGAGGTGCAGTTCGGTAGGCTTTGCTTGAAACCGTGCAAATAAGCAAATAGCAAAATGAATATCTGGTCGACTAGCAGTGAGGTACATGAGAGAACCAATCATGCTCCGATATTTCTTCGGATCAATAGGTTTCCCAAACAAATCGGCTCCAATTTTTGGTGAAGTTACCATTGGTGTTCCGACAGAGTCACAATTATCCATACCATGATTTTTCAAAATCTCAGTTGTGTATTTAGCTTGATTTATAAAAATTCCACGAGGGGACTGATGTATTTGTAAACCAAGAAAAAATTTTAGTTTCCCCATCATGGACATTTCAAATTTGCTTTTCATGAGATTTTCAAAATGTTTTGAAAGATTCGGATTAGTGGACCCAAAAATGATGTCGTCCACGTAAATCTGAACAATCAAAATGTCGTTTTTGCATTTTTGTGTAAACAAGGTAGGATCAACTGTTCCTTTGGTGAAATTGTTTTGGATAAGGAAAGAGGACAGTTCGTCATACCACGCTCTCGGAGCTTGTTTCAAAGCATAGATTGCCTTTTTGAGTTTGTAGACGTAGTCTGGATGTTCCAAGTCGATGAAGCCTTCTGGCTGACTGATCTGTGCTGAACTAGTCAAGTCTAATCACACAAGCTAGCCACTTGTGAATGGCTAACCGTAATAGACTTAAAACTGCTCAGAACACAAATACAATGAAGATCTGGAGAATACAGTGGATTCCCGGGTCGTTTAGTCCCACGGAGACTCAATGGTGTGTAAACACTTGATCAGACGATAGAATGATCACTAATAATAGTGATCAGAAAGGTTTTGGATTGGATAATTACACTACTGAAAAAGTTTATAAATTAAAGCGACTTAAATACAAATTAAGAAGATTAAAAAGATAAAAATATATTAAATAAACGCTATCACTATTTTTAAAATGATGAACGTTTAAAATTTAAAACTTACGTTTAAATAAAAAAAAACTACGTAACGTACTAAATAAAACGTGAAAATAAAGAAGGAAAATACCTACGGATATGAAAAATACATTTTTACAATCCTAAATATAAAAGAAAATTATTAGAAAAGGAAAAATATTTTTACAACTATTTATTTAATTCTTATTAATTAAAAACTATTTTAACTATTTAATAATATCCTAAAATACATGAAAATATGAAATTAAGCTTGAAAAATAAAATTATGACTTAGAAAAATCTAAAATAACAAAATAGAATTTTCAAAACTATTTTTATATTTTTCTGAATATTTTTCTATTTTCTAGGAATTTTAAACTATTTAAAACTAATTAAATTACTTAAAAATACAAATTTGACTAAGAAAAATTTGGAAAAATATTTTTTTGTCTTTTTATATTTATCTTAACTTAATAAAAATGAAAAATTATTTTTTTGAAACTTTTCTTAATTATTTGTATTAAATGCTAATTAAAAATGCTTAAAAACTAATTTAAATTAAGAAAAATAGCAAACAAGCTTGGAAAAATATGAAAATTTCAGGAAAACTCTAAAATAATATTTGGAAGCTAGGAAAAATGGAAAAACATGGGGTTGTATGGAGGAATAAGGAACTGATGCACAAAGTGCTTATGAAATAAGCACTTGGATAAGCAAATGGAGACCAAAAAGCACCAAACCAAATCAGAAGCTCAAATATGCTAAAATAACTAAAATGCAACAAGAATCAACAAGTTACAACCTCTGGATGGCAAGCTAGCACAGATTTGATGTTTGAGCTTATGTATGCAAAAACAGTGAGAGGGTGCCTACTTGCAGCTGAATAATAAGCACTTGAATAAGCTGGAAACAGAAAACCAACAATTGGAACTTGGAGAAGACCTGGCCAAGAACCTTAAAACCAAAAATTATACCTAGGTGAGCTCTATTGAGCTCTGTGCAAGAGCTACAAGATCTGCACAAAACCTGTGCAGATCAGTCCCCTGCACAGGGCATATAAGCTCTAATTGACAAGTCTTTTAGAAGCTTATGGAAAATTCCCAAAAATACACAAAAATCATAACAATAAACTAGACCAGGGGAAGTTTTTAAAACCACCATTTTCATTGAAATTGACCCAGAGATGAGTCCAAGAAAAATCCCTCTAGCTGGCCAAAAACTAACTTTTGCAAGTTTTGACTTTGAAGAAAAAGTGAAATGTTGACTTAAATGAGATTTGATCTTGATTTGAGGACTGAATATGATGTTACTAGATGAAATAACACTAATGAAAGCTAACTCTAAGATTTCTAAGCACAAAATAAGCTTTTGAATTGTTGAAAATCCAACAGTTAAACTAGATAGGACAGTTGATAACTGATTTTGACTCTAGGGGTTTGCACGCACAAGGGAAAGACTCAAATGGGTTCAAATTAGCTACACAAACATAAATCAACAACTTTCAACCACTGAGCATACCTTAAAGACAGATTAAGCATATAATCCAAACACCACTTATATCTACTGATTTGCAAATTTAAATGATCTAGTCACTGAATAACTTGTATAAATGATTAAACTGAGTCTACATGACCATAATACAACTACATAAACAAGCTTAAGCTATCTATAACTACAATTACAAGTACAAACAAAAACTGCCATATGACTTGAAAATTGAAAGTGAGAAAATCACTAACCACTGTCCAACTGTTTCTCAGGCTAAACCAAACCAAATCCTGCACTGACCTAATCTATTTCAACCCAAATCACCACTGCATCACCCACATACCATCACCATTTCCATTCTTGGCCAGTTTTGACTTTTGTTGACCATGAGACAATTTTGCTTGAAAATAACTTATAAGCTTGCAAAAAGCTATGCTGAGCTTAAATGAACTTGGTAAAGCTTAAAAATAAGCCATTAACAACTTGGACAATAGAGTTTGAAACTGAAAATTTCAACAGTAGACTTGAAAACATAAAATGATATTAAACCTTGAATTACACCTTAAAACTGGATTGCAACTTATAAAACAACTTAGTTTGATACATAGAAACAGAAATTATAACAATATGACTTAAACTAAGACATTTAATTAAAAAACGACATTAAAGAAAAAAATAAAACTAGCTACTACTCCTCTAACTTCTTCTTCATTCCTTTTTATATGCAAAAGTTCTTTCACATGTACTCTGAATGAATCCCACTTGATCTCAGCCATTGAATTCATCAAAATTGCCATTTGTCACTTTTTAGCGCCAAAAGTCTTGAGCAGGTACAAGCAGTTTTTTTGCAATTAATGGGTTTTGGGTGTTAGTGGAAGAGGAGGGGGGACAAGGTAAGGAGTATACAAGTGGTGTGTTTGAAAAAGGTGGAAAACCAGCTCTGGTTTTGGAGAATCAGGTGTTGAAGAGGAAGAGCTACAGTGCTAGCTGTTTTTTGGCGCGCGTTGACCTGTTTGACTGAGTGGTATACCAGGGTTGGGATTGGATTTGGGCCAAGGGTTGGGTTGGATTGGGCTTTGTGATATATATGTGTCCGTTTGGTTAAGTAGTAATAACAAGGACCAATAATGTAATTTCACCAAACTTCAAGGACTGAAACTGAACTTTTCCAAACTTATCACAAGGACCATACTTGACAAACATTGATAGTGCAAGGACCCTTTTTGCATTAAATCCCATTTTTAGAAATCCAAGGACCATTTTTGCAAATTTTCAAAGTTTAGGGACCTTTCTTGCCAATTGACCAAAGAATCATTCAAGGATCATTTTTTTACAACTTAGAATATTTCAGGGACCTTGAATGATAAAATTCCACATTTTTGAATTCCAGGGACTAGATTTGACAACTTTTAAAACTTGGGGGACTAAAACTGCCAATTTTGCAAACTTGATATGTTTTTCATCTGATTTTGATATTTTTGCATTTAAAACACATAAAACACTGATTTGTGATATTTTTATCATTTTGATGCATTTTTGAGTGTTTTCAGATGTTTTTGCAGTCTAGATAGTACAAAAATGATGAGTATTTAGACACTCATCAATCCCCCACACTAAGATATTGCTAGTCCCTAGCAATGATTTAGATCTTTAATGGATTTTAAAAACTCTTTACCAAAAGCCATCACTTCTGGAGTAGCCAAATGTTTCAGTTCAAGTAAGAACCTTGGTACAATGATAACCAAATGATTTTGAGCAAATCATAAGCTGTAAACGGATTTGATTTGTCTTTACCAGAAGCCGTTTGCTCTGGACTAGCCAACTCTTAGATAAATTATCAGAATTATCTTTGGTGAGCTGAATACCAATTATGGATTTTCCACTGCCTTTACCACAAGCCATAACCTTGCGGGCTAGCCAACTCTTCACTTTTTAGGATATGGTGAGTTGAAAACCATACAATTTTGGGCAAATTGCAAGCCATATAAACGGATTTGATATATCTTTACCAAGAGCCGTTTGCTCCTGGATTAGCCAATCCTTTTGTCTTACAGACATGGCGGACTGATAACCAAGCTGAGTAAGTGTAGAACACTTACTCCAAAAAAAATTTTTGGCCAAAAACGGGGGAATTGGGTAGATAATATATGAAATTCGTGAGAATTCCCCCCCACACTTAGAAATGAATATTGCCCTCAATATTCAAAGTACCGGCGGTTATGCCGAAACAAAGAACGTAAAAGGGAAATACTACGGCCATTATTATGAAAGAGATTTTTTTTTTTTTTTTTTTTTTTTTTTTTTTTTTTTTTTTTTTAGAGATATATATATATATATATATATATATATATATATAACATGTGGGGCATCACCCCCACACTTAGGTGGTAGAAAGGGGGTAAGAAGACAGAAATATGGGTGAAAACCCATATGGTGCGTGCTACTGTTTTTGGTTTCCGAGTCGCTAGCTTGACTCGACCCCGTATTAATTGGTTCATGGGGAAACAAAGTGGAAGAAACAATCTCCATCGGACTTTCATTCAAGATGTTTGGACAAACATTTGAAGCACGTGAAAGTTCCACACCGATGAGAAATAGAGAGAACCGGCTCAAAAATGATAATTGAAAATGCCGGGATCAAAAATAGTGTCCTCATTCCCGAAGGAGTGAAGAAGAGAGGAAGTCACCGAGTAGGTGAAGAAAAGAAGGAAAATCATGATAACAATCATGACTAGATCTTCTTCCTCGGGATTAAGTGCAGTTGCACTTATTTGGATTTTATTGGTTGAGCTCTTTGGGTTGGAAGGCATCTCGGTTGGGAGGGTGGGAAGATTTGTCATAACTATGCAAATTGAGATTCTCTCCCCCCGATCATGATCTTTGCCATCCAAGCAATCATACTCCAGCGGAGATATGATATGAGTGAGTTCACTGGAGAACTCCTCATGAAGAGTATACGGAGGTGGGACATGTGCGGTACTTTGTGGGCTATAAATATGCACCTCGTCCATTATAGTCTCCGTGTCAGACTCATCACTATCAAAGATTGGATTAACTGAATTTAGAGTAAATTCAGAATCGAATTCGAATAAGGGATTAGTGATAGTCGTATTAATTGTTGTGGAAACAACATGGTCAACATCCTCTTCTAAGTTGACGATCTCGGAATGTGGAAGTAATGCATCAATAAATTCTATGTCTTTAGAATATAAAGAATCGGCATCACTATAATCACTGTCAAAATCTGAGAAAGTCTCAACAAGATCATTTGTAAGAGGAAAAGACACATCACACTCATGGTCAAGAATTCCCTCAGACTCACTTGGGATCGGGATAAAGTTCTCAACATTAGACGATTCCGTTTCCGGAATAGTGCTGAGATGCTTATCCCCCATGGTGAGAGAGTCTTTGGGATCAAAAAATTTCAAAGAAATAGGATCATCGACCTCTTCCAAAAGGAATTCACTTCTCTCAACCGGCGTGAGTGAAGGGGAAGAGTCGGAAATGAAAGGCTCAGAAACGGGAGTGGGATTGCCACTCGGAGTCGTAGATTCCTCATCAAAATCATCGTCGTCGTCGTCATCATAGTCGTACACGAGAGGTTTCCAAAATTGAGAACTTACTCTAGCTGCTTGTTCTTCAGCATACGTTTTCTGACGAGACTCTTCTTTAACCAATTCTTTCAAATCTTTGAGTATATCTAGACAATTTTCGAGAAGTTCTTGAGGAATTTGCAGAGGTTGTGTTTGAATCGTTTGGTACTGTGGAGGTTGGTCATGATAAGAGTAGTCATAATTGTTGCAAGGATTATGCTCATAGACAAGCGTGCTCCCTGTTTGACACTCAAAACTCGGGTGAGGACCTCCACAGTACTCACAAGAATATGTCTCCATCTCATAGTACGGGGGTTGGTTGAGGAAATTAGTTGTTTCATTGTAGGGATTTTGGTCATAGACAAACCCGTTTCCCGGATTCACAATGCCACAACCGGGGCAATTTCCACCAATTTGAGGTCCCCCACACCATTCACAACCAAATTGGTGAGGATGAGACATAGAAAGAATCAAATGGATAGAGGGTAAAAGAAATGTAGAATCAAAAGATGTGAGAGGGTAAAGATGGATATTTTTGGATTTTTGAAAAACATTTGCAAAAACAAAGAATGAAAATATTTTTGGGTTTGTTAACACTTCAGGAAAAGTGTTAATGAACTTTTTGGATTATCTAATAACTTTACAAAAAAAACTTTTTACAAATGATGGGTTATGTGCAAGAATGGGTCTGAAAATGGCTAAACACACGCTAAAGCCTCCCCGGCAGCGGCGCCAAAATTTTGATCTGTGCTGAACTAGTCAAGTCTAATCACACAAGCTAGCCACTTGTGAATGGCTAACCGTAATAGACTTAAAACTGCTCAGAACACAAATACAATGAAGATCTGGAGAATACAGTGGATTCCCGGGTCGTTTAGTCCCACGGAGACTCAATGGTGTGTAAACACTTGATCAGACGATAGAATGATCACTAATGATAGTGATCAGAAAGGTTTTGGATTGGATAATTACACTACTGAAAAAGTTTATAAATTAAAGCGACTTAAATACAAATTAAGAAGATTAAAAAGATAAAAATATATTAAATAAACGCTATCACTATTTTTAAAATGATGAACGTTTAAAATTTAAAACTTACGTTTAAATAAAAAAAACTACGTAACGTACTAAATAAAACGTGAAAATAAAGAAGGAAAATACCTACGGATATGAAAAATACATTTTTACAATCCTAAATATAAAAGAAAATTATTAGAAAAGGAAAATTATTTTTACAACTATTTATTTAATTCTTATTAATTAAAAACTATTTTAACTATTTAATAATATCCTAAAATACAAGAAAATATGAAATTAAGCTTGAAAAATAAAATTATGACTTAGAAAAATCTAAAATAACAAAATAGAATTTTCAAAACTATTTTTATATTTTTCTGAATATTTTTCTATTTTCTAGGAATTTTAAACTATTTAAAACTAATTAAATTACTTAAAAATACAAATTTGACTAAGAAAAATTTGGAAAAATATTTTTTTGTCTTTTTATATTTATCTTAACTTAATAAAAATGAAAAATTATTTTTTTGAAACTTTTCTTAATTATTTGTATTAAATGCTAATTAAAAATGCTTAAAAACTAATTTAAATTAAGAAAAATAGCAAACAAGCTTGGAAAAATATGAAAATTTCAGGAAAACTCTAAAATAATATTTGAAGCTAGAAAAAATGGAAAAACATGGGGTTGTATGGAGGAATAAGGAACTGATGCACAAAGTGCTTATGAAATAAGCACTTGGATAAGCAAATGGAGACCAAAAAGCACCAAACCAAAACAGAAGCTCAAATATGCTAAAATAACTAAAATGCAACAAGAATCAACAAGTTACAACCTCTGGATGGCAAGCTAGCACAGATTTGATGTTTGAGCTTATGTATGCAAAAACAGTGAGAGGGTGCCTACTTGCAGCTGAATAATAAGCACTTGAATAAGCTGGAAACAGAAAACCAACAATTGGAACTTGGAGAAGACCTGGCCAAGAACCTTAAAACCAAAAATTAGACCTAGGTGAGCTCTATTGAGCTCTGTGCAAGAGCTACAAGATCTGCACAAAACCTGTGCAGATCAGTCCCCTGCACAGGGCATATAAGCTCTAATTGACAAGTCTTTTAGAAGCTTATGGAAAATTCCCAAAAATACACAAAAATCATAACAATAAACTAGACCAGGGGAAGTTTTTAAAACCACCATTTTCATTGAAATTGACCCAGAGATGAGTCCAAGAAAAATCCCTCTAGCTGGCCAAAAACTAACTTTTGCAAGTTTTGACTTTGAAGAAAAAGTGAAATGTTGACTTAAATGAGATTTGATCTTGATTTGAGGACTGAATATCATGTTACTAGATGAAATAACACTAATGCAAGCTAACTCTAAGATTTCTAAGCACAAAATAAGCTTTTGAATTGTTGAAAATCCAACAGTTAAACTAGATAGGACAGTTGATAACTGATTTTGACTCTAGGGGTTTGCAGGCACAAGGGAAAGACTCAAATGGGTTCAAATTAGCTACACAAACATAAATCAACAACTTTCAACCACTGAGCATACCTTAAAGACAGATTAAGCATATAATCCAAACACCACTTATATCTACTGATTTGCAAATTTAAATGATCTAGTCACTGAATAACTTGTATAAATGATTAAACTGAGTCTACATGACCATAATACAACTACATAAACAAGCTTAAGCTATCTATAACTACAATTACAAGTACAAACAAAAACTGCCATATGACTTGAAAATTGAAAGTGAGAAAATCACTAACCACTGTCCAACTGTTTCTCAGGCTAAACCAAACCAAATCCTGCACTGACCTAATCTATTTCAACCCAAATCACCACTGCATCACCCACATACCATCACCATTTCCATTCTTGGCCATTTTTGACTTTTGTTGACCATGAGACAATTTTGCTTGAAAATAACTTATAAGCTTGCAAAAAGCTATGCTGAGCTTAAATGAACTTGGTAAAGCTTAAAAATAAGCCATTAACAACTTGGACAATAGAGTTTGAAACTGAAAATTTCAACAGTAGACTTGAAAACATAAAATGATATTAAACCTTGAATTACACCTTAAAACTGGATTGCAACTTATAAAACAACTTAGTTTGATACATAGAAACAGAAGTTATAACAATATGACTTAAACTAAGACATTTAATTAAAAAACGACATTAAAGAAAAAAATAAAACTAGCTACTACTCCTCTAACTTCTTCTTCCTTCCTTTTTATATGCAAAAGTTCTTTCACATGTACTCTGAATGAATCCCACTTGATCTCAGCCATTGAATTCATCAAAATTGCCATTTGTCACTTTTTGGCGCCAAAAGTCTTGAGCAGGTACAAGCAGTTTTTTTGCAATTAATGGGTTTTGGGTGTTAGTGGAAGAGGAGGGGGGACAAGGTAAGGAGTATACAAGTGGTGTGTTTGAAAAAGGTGGAAAACCAGCTCTGGTTTTGGAGAATCAGGTGTTGAAGAGGAAGAGCTACAGTGCTAGCTGTTTTTGGGCGCGCGTTGACCTGTTTGACTGAGTGGTATACCAGGGTTGGGATTGGATTTGGGCCAAGGGTTGGGTTGGATTGGGCTTTGTGATATATATGTGTCCGTTTGGTTAAGTAGTAATAACAAGGACCAATAATGTAATTTCACCAAACTTCAAGGACTGAAACTGAACTTTTCCAAACTTATCACAAGGACCATACTTGACAAACATTGATAGTGCAAGGACCCTATTTGCATTAAATCCCATTTTTAGAAATCCAAGGACCATTTTTGCAAATTTTTAAAGTTTAGGGACCTTTCTTGCCAATTGACCAAAGAATCATTCAAGGATCATTTTTTTACAACTTAGAATATTTCAGGGACCTTGAATGATAAAATTCCACATTTTTGAATTCCAGGGACTAGATTTGACAACTTTTAAAACTTGGGGGACTAAAACTGCCAATTTTGCAAACTTGATATGTTGTTCATCTGATTTTGATATTTTTGCATTTAAAACACATAAAACACTGATTTGTGATATTTTTATCATTTTGATGCATTTTTGAGTGTTTTCAGATGTTTTTGCAGTCTAGATAGTACAAAAATGATGAGTATTTAGACACTCATCACTGACTCACGTACACTTCTTCTTTCAGAGTTCCATTCAAGAACGCGGTATTAATGTCCATCTGATAAACCGTGATGTTTTTGTGAGCTGTATAGGCCAAGAATATCCTGACTGCTTCAAGTCTAGCTACCGGCGCGAATGACTCTTCAAAGTCTATCCCTTCTTCCTGTCTGTATCCTTTGGCCACAAGACGAGCTTTGTTGCGAATTACAGTCATCTCTTCATCCCTTTTGTTCTTCCATAACCATTTGAGATCAATGACGCAAATGTTAATTGGTCTTGGAACCATATCCCAAGAGTCATGAAGACGGTATTGAAGAAGTTCCTCCTGCATTGCTTCTATCCATGTGGGATCTGCCATTGCCTCCCTAATGTTTTTCGGTTCAATATTGCTAATTGAGCAAAGGTAAATGCACAAGTCACAATCGGTGGAAAGTTGGCGTCTCGTCTTAATTGGCCTTGAAGGTTCACCAATAACTTGTTCAATTGGGTGGTCTTTTGTCCACTTCAGAGTAGAAGGATACCGTTGGTTAAACGTATGCGAGTCAGATGGTTCTCGTAAGCTTGAAGAAGATTCAACTGATTCCGTAGCAAACGGGTTTTCAAATAAGTCTTCATCTAACGTTGCATCGTTCTGGTTTTGGTTTTGCTCATCAACTGCGGGTAGAACGGGTGCAAGACCTGGAGTAGATGTAGATGATGTTGATGGAGTTGGTGCATTGGTTTCGACCGTAGTAGATGCACTTCTGTTGGTGGTGGTGGATGATTTTGAGCGGGTGCAGCGGAATGATGGTTTGATGCATTTGTCGAAGTTCCACCATAGTATTCATCGAACATTAACTCAAAGAAATTCTCCCATTTTTGTTCTTTAGGATTGTCAAACGAATTTAATTGAGCTCTTTGAGGTACGAGTCCTGAACTGATGTGTCCAGAAGTCTGCTGGTTTAGTGCGGGTTCTAGAGCGAGTCTCTCAGAAGCCATATGTGAAAGTTCCTCAAATTTCACATTCATTGTCTCCATGATCCTCTTAGTTCTCCTGTTATACACCCTGAATGCCCTCGAGTTATCTGAATATCCAATGAAGATTCCAATATCACCTTTTGCTTTCAGTTTTCCAGGATCTTCTCTGTCATTCGTTGGATAGCACAAAGCGCCAAACACGTGAAAGTAAGAGATATCAGGTTTTCTGTTGTTCACAAGCTCATATGGGGTTTTATTGAATCTTGGATGGATTAGGGATCGGTTCTGAGTGAAACAAGCCGTGGCAACAACATCAGCCCATAGAAATAACGGTGCACTAGAATAAATTAGCATTGTGCGAGCAGCTTCCACAAGAGTTCTATTTCTTCTTTCAAATACCCCATTTTGCTGTGGAGTTCTAACTACTGATGTTTGATGAGTAATTCCAACATCTTCAAAATAAGCTCTTAACTCCTGATTTGTGAATTCAGTGCCGTTGTCTGTTCTTACAACCCTTACTGGAGATTGAAGGAGTACTTGAATACGTTTCAGAAAGGTGATGATGATGCCTGGTGCTTCGTCTTTTGATCTTAGAAACCTAACCCATGTATATCTCGAATAATCATCGACGATAACAAGGATATACTTTTTCCCATTAATGCTTTCAACTCTCATTGGGCCACATAAGTCCATGTGCAACATATGCAACTTTGCTTCCGAACTAGGTACGGATTTGGGTTTATATGATGCTCTTTTGCTTTTTCCTTGTTCTCATGATGGACATAAGTGATCCTTGGTGTATTTGAACTTTGGAAGTCCGTTGACGATGTTGTCTTTGGCAAGATTGTTGATGGTATCAAAATTGAGATGGGATAAGCGTCTGTGCCACAGCCAGGATTGTGTTCCAGATGCTCGTGTCATAAGACATATTGGTGATGAAGAGGCCATTTGATTGATGTCGATAGCATACAAGTTTGTATCACGATTCCCAGTTAAGAGATCAGTGCCATCCAAGTTTCTAACGAAGCAAGTATTTTTCCTAAAAGCAACCTCTAAATCTGCATCACAGAACTGCCCGACTGAAAACAAATTGTATCCCAACCCTTTGACATAGTAAACCCGGGTGATTAAATAATTTCCAAAAGGTAGATCTCCATAACCTATGATAGCTGCTACATGATCATTTCCAAAACGTACGGTTCCCATGAATTTCCAGACGAAATTGATCGGCAGCTTCAGATTCCCGGTCATGTGCTTGGAGCAACCCGAGTCGACGATCCAAAGACATATTTCGATAACCTGCCAATAACAGAAGAAGAAGATTTTGGAAACCGTTTCGATTTTGGTTCCTTTGGGTTAGAGGTAAAATCCTGATCACACTCATAGAAGTCATCTATTGGTAAGATAGGTTCATCACTCATTCTACCATTCTGGAGTGTGAAAGTTCTACCCGTGGGTTTCCAAATGTCATCCCTAAAGTAAACATTATGCTCCCTATCAGTAGTGTAAAGCCTAAGTCTCGCAACTAGTCTTCCTATTCGTTTAGCATAAGTTCTTTTGGGAACATTCTTCTTAACAGGCTTAACAATCTCATTCTTAGAAACACAATCATCATGAACATTAGTTAAAGATTTCTTGCAAGTTAAACAAACAGATTCAACATATTCATTAAACTTAGCAGATTTCATAGGTTCATTACATTCAGATGAAATGTCTTTCTTATTACAAAGCGGTAAATTCCTAGGGTGTTCTTCTACTTTCTTCTCTTTATTCAAGCGACTACTCTTAGAGGCAAGCGAGACTCTATTGTTCCTTGAATTGCTCTTAGGATTTAGTCTGCTGCTCCTAGAGGTGCTTCCTAGTCCTGTAGAAGGTAAGGCACACTCATTAGGATTCACAATCTTATCTAGAGAAGTGGTTTCAGCTTTCCTAGTCTCTTTAGAGTGCTTTTCTAAACTTATGTCGTTTGTTCCAGATGTTTTAGATGTGGAGGCAGACGCATTAGTGGTACTCATCTTAAAAAGTCCAGGTGCTAAAACTGTTGGTTTCTCTATAACCGCTTTTCCTTTATCAACATTTTGTTTAGGCAAGGAAGGTGGAGTGACTAGTTTTGATGAATCAGTTTTCTCATTGACTTTTGGAGGAGGCATAGAAACAAACATTTTTGGTTTGGAAACCGGTTTGGGAACATTTGCTTTCTCCGCAGTCAATGGTTTTTTAATCACAGTATCCACTGCCTTTCCTTTTTGACTTTCCTGTTGATCCCTCAAAAGATCATTTTTAGCTTTCATGTCATTGTAGGCACGCTCATACGACAATTTGTCATACTTGCATTCCTCAGTTTTTCGATCAAGTTGTTTAAAATATGAGACATTTTCTTTTTCAAGTTTCTCAAGAGCTTTTTCATATTTTGAAACAATTTCGGAGGTCTCAGACTGGAGTCTTTCATGATCTTCAACAGAATATGTTTGCAAAATGATGGACATAATATCAGTAGTCAGAACATCTTCGAAGAGAGAATCATTTAAATTTTCCAAAATTTTGATGTGTTCAACAATTTCATTAGCTTGCTTTACCAGGGATTTATTGTCCTTGACAAAGTCAGCTGTTTCTTTCAAAAATGCTTGTTCAAAATGAATTACCCTTGAGTTGATGTTATTCAGCTGAGGGGCAATTTGAGTTTCAAAAAACTTTTTCTGTTCATTATCAAAACTATTAAACCAGATGTTTGTTGTAATATTGGTTTTAGTTTTAACAGTCTCTTGAAGATCCGCAATTCTAGTTTTCACATTTTCTAAAATACTTCGCGCATCACTTGTGTTAAAAGGATTGTTTGAAGACATTTATTCAATGTTCGAAAGATATTTGGAGACAACAACTGGTTTTGAAACTGATTTTGAAATAGGTGTTGACACTTTGTTTAAAACACTTGGTTTGGTGGAAAACGTTGATTGATAAACAAATGAAATACCATTAATTTTGTTCCATTTGTTATAATCAATTGGTTTGATTTCCGGATGTTTTTATTTCATTTTTGATCTACTCTCCTCAGATAGTTCCAACGTTTCAAGAGAATCATGCACAATTATGGGTTCATGCAAAGATTTTCCATTGTTTAACACATTCTGAGATTTCTGAGCTTTCTTGAGGAACGAAGAAGGGTTGTTACCAAGAGCCATTTTATGTGCAGTATGGAAAATCGGATTTACTTGATTAGAAAGCATCTTGTTTGTTTTAGCGGAATGACCCGTTGTAAGAAGCAAATTGTCCAAAGATTTTATCTTTTCATTCTTATCAAGAATTTCATCAAGAAGAGAATCTTCTCGTTTTGAAAAATCAGCAATCAACTGTTTCTTCTCTTTTTCAAGATCAGAAAATAGTGCTTTTTGTTTAGAAAGTTGGTCATTTAGATCAGAAATTTCCTTGTTTAAAGATTTTATTTTCAAGTTCAAATTCACATCAAGTGTGTCATACTTGAGTTGCAATTGTTTTTCTCTTAAAACAGAATCTCGATAACCAATTTCTAATTCTGATACTTTGTTTGTATGAAATTCAAAGGCTCTGGCGTTCTCTTTGTAACTCTCAAGCTCAGCTGTCAATTTAGCATTCGCGGCCTTAACCTCGCGATTGACCTTACTAACTTTCTCAATTTCAATGCCACAATTATTGATTAATGATTCAAAGTAAGAATGTGTTTCCTCATCAGTCTCAGTATTTTGTGAAACACAGCCTCCACTAGGATCCACATCTGGAGTTTCAGAGTTAGTATTGCTACAACTCGGATTGTCCAGGTATGTATCATAAGTAGGTGCTGGCGTCACAGAATGTTGTTCGTCATGAGTAAACACATCAAATATGACATTGTTATAGCATGGATCAATGATTGGTACCTCAGATACTACGTTGGCGTCATAGACAGGAGGTGCGTCAGAGTCAGTGTCGTACTTAGTCTCCTGAAGATTTGCCATGAAGATGCAGTTTGCATTGATTTCCTCGAGGTCTTCCAAATCATCCACAATAGCGAAAAAATCATTTTCCTCAGCACTTAACTGCATCCCTGCTTCTTGCTTCTGTGCTAGCAGCATAGATTTCCGAAGAAACTCAGCATTCTTCTTGTGCGGCTTAGTGGGACAGTTTCGTGCCATGTGACCTATTCCTTGACAGTTATAACACTTAACCTGATTACCCTGATTCACATTTCCATAATTCCCAACGACTGGAGCTGCAACATTCCCATTCTGATTACCCACTGCTCTATTCCCAACATTCTGACCCAACTGATTACCCTGATTCGGAATCGCCTGATTACCCATGCGAAATCCAGTAGCATATCCCTGCTAATTCCCAATAACTCCAACCATTTGTCCTTGATTACCCATATTCACACCCGGTTGTGCAATTTTCCTGTTGCGAGTGTTTGATGAAATCCTTTGGTTGTTGTTAGTTGGTGTGGAATAGCGACTGCTGAATGCTTTACCCAATAAAGAAAATACTTGTCGCAAAGCTTCTTGTTGTTCAGTTTCAGGATCAGTGATTCCTTGTTCCTGGTATTGTGGATACTGTTGTTGAATGACTTGTTGTTCTGGTGGATAGAATTGTTGTTGTGGTTGTGGAATTTATTGCTGCAAGTTGTTGTTGGAAGATGATGAAGCTTGTTGTTGTGTATTCACTGAAGGTTGAGTCTTTGCAATAAGTGCCAATGGATCATGATTCTTTGCCAATCTTTCTTTCCTGACTTCATTCACTTCAGTTTGGTTTTGTTTCAGAAAATCGTTTAGTTGATCAAAGTTCACCTGATGTAAGTCTTTTGTTTGGTTGACAATAGTGACATATCGTCCCCATTCTTCTGGAAGATTGTTCAGGAACTTGATGTTTTGAACGATAGTTCTGGGTGCCAACTTGTTTATGATAAGCTCATTCATCAAAGTGCAAAACCTTCCATAGTAGGATTCAATGGATTCTCCTGGAGTTGAACTAAACTTTTCCCATTCAGTTAGCAGCTTGTTCTCCATGTCTTGTTGACCAATTTCTGTTCCATGACAAAGCCGTCTAACACGTTCCCACATATCAAAAGTAGTTTCACAACTGTATACAGCAGCAAAGATGTCTATTGGTAAACCCAGTTGGACAATATGAATTTCCATGTCATCTGCATCGACTTGCTTCTGATCCTCTTCAGTGTATTCTGATTCATTTTGAAGATGAGAGGATGGTGGGATGGGAGGTGTTGCATCAGCATTTCCAGGGACATGGACTTGTCGAGGCTTGAAGGGTCCATTCTGAATGGATTGAATCATGAGTTTCCCATTAGGTTTGGTCTTTATGTAATGAAGCATATGACTTGTCCATTGAAGATAACCACCTTTTGCCAACATAGGAGGACGGTTTTCGGCACCGGCTGCATGAATGTCTTGTTGAGTTGCCATTGATGAAGGTATGATCTGATAAAGTTGATGTAGGATCGATTCAACGATAAAGGAGTTGTGGTTGATGAATATTAAGCTCGGTTGAGGTGTTTCTGAAAGTCGTACTCGTAACCTTGGTTTTTAGGCGTAAAAAACAATTTCTCCCAAAATTTGAAATTCACTATAAAAATCAATTCTAAGGTCGTATGAAAAATTTGAGTTATGACAATTTTGACGCCAAATTTGACTCAAAAAATTTGAGTTTAGGCCCAAAAATTTGAATTTTTGACCAAAATTTTCACAGTTAAACCAAAATTTGAATCTCGCGTAAAAATTAAACGTTTAGTCTCCTCTAAAAATTAAATTTTACTCAAATTTTCCCGCCAAAAAGTTACGAGTAGGATGGCTTAGGCGAAGAAGTTACGAGTAGGATGGCTTAGGCGAAGGATTCCTTAGGCGTAGGAAATGTTTATGCGTAAGTTTAAAGTTAGGCGTAGAAAAACTTATGCGTAAGATTTAGTTATGCGTAAGACAAGCTTAGGTGTAAGAAAATACTTAAGCGTAAAGTGTTCTACGCGTAAGTCTAAGCTTATGCGTAAGATTAGGGTTTTGCCCAAAAATCCTTTACACTATCATAGTGTAAAAGATATCCAAAAGTCGAAGTGTTCCACAAACTTATCTAAGTGAGGGAAGCACTGAGTAATCGTTATAGCTCGAAGAATCTGCACCAAAAGCTTATGCGTAGAAAGTTATGCGTAGACAGAGGACGTTGACTTTTCTTACGCGTAGAACTAGGGTTTTGACCTACGCGTAAAAAATTTCCAGTGATTCAAACGATTTCTCTTGCACAGATAGCCTTAAAAACACTCGAATAACACAAAAATGTTGACCTTTTTCACCCAAAGTGCTTAGAAAGCTTATGCGTAGAAATGACCAATGAACCAAATACGAGCTTAAAAATGAAGAAAAACATGTAAAGCTTCGAACTTTTTGCAAAAAACTGAAACTTTAGCACCAAATAAACCTTAAACCACAAGAATCTTGAATTTTTAAGTGCAAAAATTAAAGCTTTAAGCGTGAAAACTTTGATAACGAAGCTACGCGTAACACTACAAAAAAAAATTCAACCAAAACACTCCTAAACCATTGTTAGGCTCTGATACCAATTGTAGGACCTTACAAATATCAACCTTATCACAAACCCAACATGTATATCACTTTTTGCGTAGAACTCGTTAACACAAACACAAACGTTAAGCTTAGAAGAAAGAAATAAAGATGAGAAAGATGGTGACTTAAGATGTAAACCGTGTATGTATGAATAGAAAGATGAAAACAATAAGTTGTATATTCCAAAGAAAACACACACACACACACACACTCAAGCACACCCCTCAAATGAGACTTTGAGGGGTTTATATATTTGGAATACATGATGCCCTAAAAGGCTTTCCATGGGCTTCGTGGGCTTGGACATGGGTTGGATTGGACATAAGGCAAGCTTAACTAAACTAATACCCATTTAGCTTAGTCCAATCTACGAGCCTGTTGACTGTTCTAGCACGATATCTAACACACGTTACAAAGTTCCTAAACGTGAATGACCATCACTTCTAATAAAACTATTAAGGCTAACATGTTTATAACAAACCATTTAAATATTCAAAAGCCATAACTTTCGTCACACAACAGGATAATTCTAACACACCTTGGGTTATCACACCTACTTCTGAGTCTTCTAATGTTGGTTCCCAACCCAATACTGCACAAATTAATGGTCCTTTACCTTCACTCAATGAAGTAAAAACTTTACCCGAACGTTGTCAAATTCTTAAATATTTTGAAACATTCTTATCGGACATCAAACTTTTGGAACGTGAAATTGAAATCAATTCTGAAATAAAAGTTGAACATTTTCAATCGCCTCATGCGCGAGCACAAAGAGATATTTTTCAGAAAAGAATTTTACCTCATTTCCGAAATTTGAAAATGTGTGCAATATATTAGGAAAGGGATTTTCACAAGGAGCTTGGACTTATGAAAACAGTTTTCGAGAAAACCAAAACATCGATTTCAAATACTAAACGTAAAAAGAAAATGTTACGAAAAGATGTTCATCGACTCTTGGAAGATGTTATATGTGCTGATACCATTAATGTTGTGTTATTACATTCTATTGCATATGCATTTGATTTTATCGCTGCTGATTCTGTTGAAAATGTTGAGAATACCAATAATGTGTCACAAATCAAGTCTTTAAAAGTTGAAAATGAGCGATTGTTAAACGAACTTTCGAATGCAAAACTCGTCTTCAATGGTGTCAAAAATATTGTCAAAATCGAGAACTCTCTTTGCAAAATAAAATCAACCAGTTGCAAACAAAAACTCTTAATCCAAAACTAGAGCAACTAGATGATCAAAACGTGTATTTGAAGTGTCAAATTTCAAAATATGAACAAGAAATTTCAAAAGTTAAAACAGAATATGGTGTCATATTCGATTTACTCAAAAAGACTCGTACTCAAGCGTCCAAAGATCTTGATGATCATCTTGCATATACCAAAGATGTTTTACGACAAAATGGAAACACTCGCTCTGAAAATCAAGATTTGTTACACACTATCCATGATCTAAAAGCAGAGTTGGTGAAAATTAAGCAAGATAGGAATAGTAACACTAATGTAATTGCACCAGAAATTCTTAGACTGCCTAATGACACATCACAAGAAACTAATGTGCTTCCCTCTACTGAAACAGGAATAGTTGCCTCTTTTCCCAACGCTAGCACTTCACAGCTTAAGAGCACATCAAGGAAGAATAGGAAGTTACAACGTAAGAAAAGAACAATAAAGACCTCTGAAGTAGAAGAACACCTTAGGACTTTGAATAAGACCCAAGTTGGACCCACTTTAGACATTGCGTTAGACAAATGTAATAGAAAAAGTGATGTAATGAATGCTGAACCTTTAAGTACTTTAAATGTTATGTTTGAAGCTTCTTGTGTTGGTTGTCGTAAAAGCATGTTTTCTGGTTGTCATGATAAATGTGTTGATAATACTATCTTATCTCGTAAGCGGAATAATAGAAAACGGAATACCTCTAGGCCCACTAATGCTTCTAAGTCTGTGCTAGGTAAATCACCTTCTAGTGTTCCGGCTACGATCATTGATGTACCCATAGTCCCCCCAACACCTCCTAGGAAAAACTTATCACCTAGTGCATTTACTAAGACCAAAGCTAAGACTAGTTGGAGATGGCAGAAATGGTTACATAATACACTTGGCTTTCAATGGATACCTAAAATCATAAACATGTGTGTTTCAACTATTACTGCATCGGAACCCTCTAACTCTTCGGGTTCCACATCTACTTCTATTCCATCTGTGTCGTCTGTGTGTAATGCAGGTGATACAGATCATCCTCTGGATTGTTGATAGCTGATGTTCCCGACACATGACAGGAAATCTTAAACTGTTATCAAACTTTGTTTCAAAGTTCATTGGCACTGTCAGATTCGGGAATAATCACTTCGCGGCTATCATGGGCTTCGCAGATTACATCAATGGTAACATCGAAATTAGCAGAGTTTATTTTGTGGAAGGTCTCGGTCACAATCTCTTCTCTGTTGGTCAATTTTGTGATGGAGATTTGGAAGTTGCTTTTCGGGAGGAAACTTGTTTCAGTCGTGATCTACAAGGAAACGATCTTATGTCTGGTACCCGCACATCAAGTCTTTATACAATCTCAATGCAAGACATGATTCCATCATCTCCCATCTGTTTACTTTCAAAGGCAACATCTACAAAATCTTGGCTATGGCACCGTCTACTCTCACACTTAAACTTTCAAACCATAACCAATCTTGCACGATACAAACTTGTTGAAGGTCTCCCAAGATTTCGGTATTCTAAAGATCACTTATGCTCAGCTTGTGAACAAGGGAAAAGCACTCGTGCTCATTTTTCTTCAAAAGTGGAACACAGCTCTCAGCATGTGCTTCATCTTCTTCACATGGACTTGTGTGGTCCGATGCGTGTGCAGACGATTAACGGCAAACGCTATATTTTGGTAATTGTGGATGACTAATCAAGATGGACTTGGGTTTATTTTCTTCGAAGTAAAGATCAAGCTCCACAGATGATCATCTCCTTTCTCATGAAAATTCAAGTTCAGCTCCGAAACACAATCAGACAAATCAGAACAGACAAAGGAACTGAATTTGTGAATCAAACTCTTCGTGCATATTATGAGAAAGTGGGAATTAAGCATCAAACATCTATTGCATGAACACCAGAACAAAACGGAGTTGTTGAAAGATGAAACCGTACGTTAGTGGAAGCTGCAAGAACAATGTTAATTAATGCTAAACTTCCAGATTACTTGTGGGCTGAAGCCGTGTCAACTGCATGCTACACCAAAAACCATTCAATGATTACTAAACGCCACAACAAAACACCTTATGAGCTTATCCACAACCGTAAACCGAATCTCAAATACTTTCATGTATTTGGATCCCTTTGTTACCCAAATAATGATCGTGATGACTTTGGTAAGATCAAATCCAAAGCTGACATTGGAGTCTTTGTTGGACACTGTGAAAACTCTAAGGGTTACCGGATCTGGAATCGTCGTACAAGGGAGATTATGGAAACGATTCATGCAAATTTCAATGAGCTTACAGAAATGGCTTCTGAGCAAAACAGCTTGGAACCCGGACATAACCGTCTAAACTTTTCCCAGACCCCATCATCAGCTGAACCAAGCATTCAACTTACTCGTCAACAAATGGAACATCTATTTGCTCCTCTGTTTAGTGATGATATTGATCAACGTGCTCCAGATGTATCAAATGTTTCCGCTGCTCAACCTGATAACAATCTAATACTTGATACACCTGAAACAACAACAGTTGAAGAAGCTCCTCTAATTGATTCTACAACAACGGCCGAACAAACTGCTTCCAATGACTCTGATCCAACTGATGATATTCTGAACAATGAGGTACCTACACCTGCAGATTATGATCCAAATGCGTTCTTCAACCCTTTTACAAATGAAACTGCCACATCTGATGTTGCGGAATCATCTACAAGTCATTTGAATCCTCCAAATCTGCAGAATGTATATCAACATCAACCCTCCACAAATCGTTGGACTAAAGACCATCCTCTTGTAAACATCATTGGAAACCCGAATTAACCAGTCGTAACTAGACAACGCCTTCAGACTGACGGTGAACATTGCATTTATGAACTTACCGTTTGCCAATCTGAACCCAAAAACATTAAAGAATCAATGACTTATAACAACTGGATTGAATCCATGCAAGAAGAACTTAATCAGTTTAAACGTCTTGAAGTATGGGAATTGGTTGAAAAACCAACAGGGGTCTATGTTATTGGTCTGAAATGGATTTGGAAAAACAAGTTAGATGTTGACGGTACGGTTATCAGAAATAAGTCACGTCTGATGGCTAAGGGTTATAGACAAGAAGAGGGGATTGATTTCGAGGAATCCTTCGCTCCGGTTGCTCGACTTGAGGCTGTACGGATTTTTCTGGCATTTGCGGCTCACATGCACATCACGGTCTTTCAGATGGATGTCAAAACCGCTTTTCTGAATGGACAACTGAAGGAAACGGTGTACGTTAGTCATCCGGAAGGATTTGTTGATCTAGAGTTCCCAAATCACGTCTTCAAACTGAAAATGGCTCTTTACGGTCTCAAACAAGCTCCTCGAGCGTGGTATGATAAGTTATCATCCTTTCTCATTGCCAATAATTTCATTAAAGGATCGGTCGACCCTACACTTTTCATACAATATCACGGGGAACACATTTTAATCGTTCAAATTTATGTGGATGACATCATTTTTGGGTCAGCACATCTTAAGTACTCAAATGCTTTTTCAAAACTAATGAAAAAACATTTTGAAATGTCCATGATGGGTGAACTTACATTCTTCCTAGGACTGCAAGTTCATCAATCACCCCGTGGTATTATCCTTAGTCAGTCCAAATATGCTCTTGAAATTTTAAACAAACATGGAATGCAAAGTTGTGACACCTATGCCACACCAATGGCACATACCAAGAAACTAGACGCTGATTTGCATGGAAAACTGGTTGACCCTACCAAATACCAAAGTATTATTGGGTCTCTTATGTATCTAACAGCCAGCAGACCTGACATTGTCTTTGCTGTATATCTTTGCTCCCGTTATCAGTCGAGACCAACTGAAACTCACCTCTCTGAGGCTAAAAGAATCCTCCGATACATCAAGGGAACCATTAATTTGGGGATCTGGTATCCGAAGGATTCTGGTTTTAAACTAATAGCTTTTTCAGATGCTGATCACGCAGGTTGCTTAGATTCTCGGAAAAGTACTTCAGGTGCTCTACAATTTCTTGGTGATAAACTGGTGTCATGGCAATCAAAGAAGCAGGATTGTACATCGCTGTCCTCAACCGAAGCAGAATATGTAGCCATGTTGGCGTGTTGCGCTCAAGTCATTTGGATGCGAACATAACTCAAAGACTATGGTTACGTATTTGACAGAATCCCGATGTGCTACGACAATCGAAGTGCTATTGCTATCTCGTGCAAGTCTGTTCAACATTCGAAGTCCAAGCACATCGATCTTCAATATCATTTCATCAAAGAGCATGTGGAAAAGGGTACTGTTGAATTATACTTTGTGGGTACTGAATATCAACTGGCAGACCTTCTCACCAAAGGCTTAGCTCCTGCTAGGTTTAATGAGTTGGTCCACCGGATTGGTATGAGGTGTTTGACTCTGGAGGAACTGGACGAACTTTTCAAACAATCTTAAAACCAGTCAAACACCAAAACCTCTTATGTAAATAAAATTTTCAAAAACACAAATAGAAAAATATAAAATCTTAAAAAATACAAAAATATTCTTCTATCTAATTTCTTTCAAACATTGCAAGTACAAAACTTCCGTCAACACTTTGTTCTATCAAACTTTTCACAATTTTCCCGAACAAGTATTGAGAGGAAGAATGTAAATATTTTATGTTTCATAAAACCTTGTACTTGCATGTTAACCTATACTGGTTGTATCTTTGATAATGGTGGACACGTTTTTTGCTTCTTGACTCTCCCTGAACCCAAATTTGTAAAATTGATCTATTTTCAAAGTCGAGGGGGAGTGTCGTCATGTTTCTTTCCAAACTTACACTTCATACTTAACCAAAATGGAACTTATGGGTTATGGATGTAAATGGTTGAGGTGGAGGGACCAAAGCTGTCAAAAGTTCAAACTAATTTTTTTCAAAACTCTCCACCAAATATTCTTTCACATTTAATACAACACATTAAATTTCTCAACCAACACATCCTACGCCTAAGATTCAATCAACTAATCTGTGTTATAATCTTCAATTCTGTAAGTGTTTAATGATTCTAGGTGTTATTCTAAACATAGGTTTTGATTTATTTGAAAAACCAACGGTTAGAGTTAACCCTAGGCGTTGTTCCATGTTTTACGCGTATGCGTATGAACATGCAATCACGTTTGGGTGTTTGTTGTGATATTAGTGTGTTAAAACATTGTTGATATCATTCTAAAAGTATTTCCAACATGAAAACCAACCCAGAAACTTCAATTAATCATTTTCGAGAATTAGGGTTTATGCGTGAGAATTGGGGTTTTTCTATTGTGAGTGTTTCTGTGTAATTAGATGATTGAATGATGTTTGCTACATGCTTAATTGTCTAAAACCACCCTTGATTCTTGCCCAGATACATGAATTTTGTAAAATTAAGAACTAGGGTTTAAGACTCGTTAGAATTGGAGATTTTTGATTCTTGAGGTTTTGGATGTTAAAACTTGTTGCAACACAATCACATAGCCTCTAAGACATCCCAGAATAAATTTGGTGCCAATACCATGGCTGGATTTCTTATTCGTAAGAATTGAAACCTTAGGGTTTAAGATTACGCATAAGCAAATCCTACGCGTAACCATTATTAAATGTGATCTCTTGTGATCTCGAATAGAGGTTATCTAGAGTATTAATGGATATGTTATGATGAATTTATTTCAGGTTATTACGCGTGCAAAATCAGATTCAAGGTTAAAATGGAACTCTACGCATAAAGAATCATCTTACGCATAGAAAATTACACGTAAGAGAAATCTTACGCGTAACTCTTACGCGTAAGGTTCTACATGGGGACTACGCGTATCCTGTGAAGGATATGCGTAAACTTGAGTCTTACACATAAGGTTCACTCGTACGAGTAAACATTACGCATAAGCTCCCACATACGCTTACGCGTAAGCTTTATGCCAAGAGCTCTTTTCCTACGCGTAATATTTCTTACGCGTAAGAAGAGTTCCTACGCATAAGCTTATGACTACGCGTATGGACATAACTGTTTACGCATAAGCTTGTAACTTTACGCTTAAGCCTTATTTTAACCATAATTATGAATTGTTACGCGTACAAACTTGTAAATAAGTAACTTATAACGTCACGAAACCTAAATGTCACTAATAAGCTATAATGGTTAAAATGTTGTGTGTATGAGTGTAAATTTGGACTTCAATATTCAAAATTAATAACCTCACGAAACTTATCACGACTACTTTGGACTATTGGACAAACAAGTGATATTGGACCCGTAACATTCATTTGTTGGAATCACTCCTAAACTAGATTTCAAGTGTTACTAATTAATATGTAATAGTTAGCTTAGTATGGTTTTTATGTTAGTAATCATGCCAAGGCTTATGTAGAAAGCCCATGAGCCTTGGCCCAAGCCCATAAAGGAAAGGAAGGGAACTTGCATGTTGCCCTAGTTCCTTCCTATAAATAATCCTTGTAAACCCTCACTTGAGGGTTGGTTGTTCATTTTATTCACTCTCTACGCATAACCTTTCTTTATATCATTCGTGTGTGTGTTTATCTTGTTCAACCGATCATCTTATTCTTTCTTTCTTACATATTGATGCTTGTGTTACTAATATGGTGACCTAACAGTGGTATCATTTGCCAAATAGTTGGGTGAAAAGGTTTTTGTTTTTGAAGTTATTTTGGTCTTACGCGTAACTCACGGTTCTTCAACTTTTTCACGCTTAAAAACTTAATTTTTACACTTTTCAATCCAAGATTCTTGTACTTTCAACGTTTTTAGGTGTTAAAATATCTGTTTTTGGCAAAAAGTTTCGAACTTTACGTGTATTTCATTGATTTTAAGCTTGTTTTTATACGTGTATACTTTTTTACTCGTAAGGTGTTTCTAAGTTTTGGATCATCAAGTTTCACACTTTTGTGCTATTTTGGTGATATTGAAGCTGTCTCATCACAAAAATCTAGTTTAGAATCACTTTGGGCCAAAAAATCAGTTTTGGTTAAGTTTTACGCGTAACTAAACCATAAAGTTACGCATAACTTTTCCTTGGATCGATCTTCAGTTTTCGTGGTTTACTCAGTGTTTTCTTGCTTGGATAAGCCTGAAAACACTTCGACTTTGGATATCCTTTACACTGTGATAGTGTAAAAGATTTTTTGGGCAAAACCCTAATTTTACGCATAAGCTCACTCTTACGCGTATAACTCTTTACACCTAAGCCTTGCCTTACGCATAAGCTAATATTACTCATAAGTTTTCTACGCCTAACTTTCAGTTTACGCCTAATCTTAGTGTTTCTCATTTCTTACGCGTAAGCTAATCCTACGCATAAATATCACTTTTTACACGTAAGTTTGATGTTTTTACGCATAAGCATTACTTTGCCTTAACGTGGTTTCTACGCCTAAGGACACTTCTTCAACAACGTTTCATTCGACTACAAAGATCCATTTAACAACACAAGTTTTCAACATGTCTCAACCACCATACTCTAACTACTTTCCTTACACGTATACTCAACAACAACAACAACAACTAAGTCCACAACATCAACAATTCAATCAACAACAACAATTTTATCAACAACAATTCAATCAACAACATTATCCACAACAAGGAGCAATTCCACCTCAAATGGTTCAACCACCACATAGTCTTCAAGTACAACCTTACACAAACGTTTACAATCAACATCCATCCAGGAATACTATGAAGGAACTGACTTGGTTTGCAAAGATGTGTGAAGCTTTAAGTAGCCAACAATCCATTCATGAGGCAGGATCACTTGATAGACCTCCAATGCTCACTCCCGGAAACTATGATCAAAGGGTGATTAGGTTCTTTAGGTTTTGTGATCTAAAGAAGCCACATGGAAAGTTCTTAAAGAAGGCCATCTTGGAAGGTCCGTTTCAGATGCCTATTCTCGTTACACCCGGAGATCCAAATGCTATTCGACCAAGAGATGATCTCACAAACATTGCAACTGTCGCTGACCTTTCTGGTGATGAACTTCTACATTATGAAGCTGATGAGCTAGCAATGCAATATATCCTTTTAGGATTACCCAATCCAATCCTTCGAAGTGTGGATGCTCAAAAGACTTCAAAAAAGATGTGGGAACATATTCATCTTCTCATGGAAGGCACTGAACTTAATCAAGAAGATATGGAATCCAAAATTTACTTGGCTTATGAACAAATCATGATTGAACCCGGAGAGACATTAGAGTCATATCATCATCGATTCTCTGACATCATTAATGACTTGGACAAACACAACATCATCATGCCAAGAATTGCTGTTAACACTAAGTTCCTAAGTAGTCTTGGTCCTGAGTGGGAAAAATATGTCATTTTCATCCGTCAAGCAAAGAATCTTCATCATGCTACTTACGGATTATAGTATGACTATTTGAAACCACATCAAAAAGAAGTTGAAAAAGAAAGGGTTATCCGTGGACAAACTGTTTCACCAACACTTCCGGACAATCAACAACTTGCTTTGTGGGCTCAAACTAGTTATCCTCCTCAACCTGCTTCTCAAGCCGCTCCTCTACCAACTGCAACAATTACACCATATGATCCGTCACAGCAACAATCTCAACAAACTCAATTGGTTCCATACAACAACAACAATGATCAAGCACTTTACAGTGAAGCTAATGAGGACTCCGAAGCTTTCGATGCATTGCAACAAGGATTTGTTATGATTGCTAAAGCCTTCGGCCGATATACAAACAAATCCAACAATCGCATTCGCTCCTCATCAAACACAAGGAATCAGGCTGTTATGAACAATGGACGTGTTGAAGTTCAGAATCGTGGTTATGGTCATCAGATGGGAGGAGGTCAAGGGTTTAATGCTATGGGAAGGAATAACATGGGTGCTCCACAACAACAGAGAGCTCAAGTGGTTGAACAGGGAAATGCTCAGAATGGGATGAATGGTATTCGCTGCTACAACTGTAATGAGAAGGGTCACCTGGCTAATGCATGCCCTAAGCCGAGAACTAGAGGCAGTGCTTATCACAAGGAAGCTTTACTTTTGGCTCTTAAGGATGAAGCTGGTGGAACTCTCACAACCTAAGAACAAAAGTTTATGGTAGATGCAGACTGAGATGATGATATGGAGGACTTGCAGGCTAATGCAGCAGTGATGTTGATGGCACAAATGCAAGCTCTCCACATGAGTGACACAGGCCCAGTGTATGACACTGATGGCTTGTCTCAGGTACCCGAATAAACCATTTTCATCACTGATCTAATATCTCAGCCAATATCTGAATCCGACGAGGCTCAGAATGTTCAACATGAGTCGTCCACATCTCAGTCTGACGATTCTCAACTTGACCCCGTAGTTACATTTGACTATCAATATGACCTTATGGTTACCTTTGATACTCAAATTGACTCCGTGGTTATACTTGAGGATCTGAATAGTGATCATGTTGTGACTCACGTTGAACATGCTGAACTTTTGCCTAATCCAGATATTGACCTCTTACTTAAAGATTATCAATCCCAAATGGATAAATGTCGTTCATCAAATCAGCAATTACATAGTAAAAATGCACTGTTAACCAGGGATATTGAATGCTTAAAACGGCAACTCAATTTTTTCAAAACTCAAGAAATACGTGAAAAAGGTTTTGAAGTCGCTTTTGCTAAATCACACCAAAACGAAAAATCTTTAGAACGACAAATTCGTGATCTAGCCGCATCGAAGAATGATTTGTTGTCTCAACTAGAACAACTGAAACATGAACATACAAAACAACTTAACGCTCTTACTTTGGAAACTCAAAAAGCCAAGGCTGAGTTGTTAAATTGTCAAAAACAATTCTCTGCATACAAAAAGCATTCAACGAAATGAATAGATGACCATCTTGAAAAAATTGTCGACTTACAAAACAAACTCAAAGAGTTTTGAAATGTTGTTTATAAACATGGTGAGTCAATCACAACAATTCAAAAGTTTACTTTAAAACCCAATCCAAATGGATATGGACCGAATCTTGCTGATTACAAACCAAAGCTTTCAACTAAAACATTCAAACCAAATCCTGAAGTTTCCAGTGCAGAATACAAAATTGATGATTCTGTTATAAGTGTTGTTGAATATAATCGTCAAGAGGAATTAGATGCAGAAGACGAGAGTCGATCAAAATTTGAAAATGTTGTTTATAACAAACCAATCAACTATTCAAAAGCCGTCACTTTCGTCCCACCAAAGGATTCTTCTAACACACCTAGGATTATCACAAAAACGTTTGAGTCTTCTAATGTTGCTCCCCAACCAAATTATGCACAAATTTATGGTCCTTTACATTCACTCAGTGAAGTAAATTCAAAACCCGAAAATCGTCAAATTCTCAGATATTTTGACATTTTCACTTCTGACCTCAAACTTTTAGAACGTGAGATTGAATTTCATTCTGAAATAAAAGTTGAACATTTTCAATCGCCTCAGGCGCGAGAACAAAGAGATTTTTTTCAGAAAATATTTTTACCCCATGTTAAAAATTTGAAAAATTATGCATTATATTGGGAAAAGGAATTTCATAAGGAACTTGGATTGATGAAAATCGTTTTCGAGAAAACTGAAACATTTATTTCTAATACAAAACGTAAAAAGAAATTGTTACGAAAAGATGTTGATCGACTCTTGGACGATGTTATCTATGCTGATATCCATAATGTTGTGTTATTTCATTCTTTGCCATATGCATCTGAGTATATCTCTAATGATTCTGTTGAAATTGTTGAGAATATTGATAATGTGCTTCATATCGAGTCTTTAAAAGTTGAAAATGAACGACTGTTAAACGAACTTTCAAATGCAAAACGTCGTCTTCAATGGTGTCAAAAAGATTGTCAAAATTGTGAACTTTCTCTGCAAAACAAAATCACTCAGTTGCGCTCAAAATCTTTTGATACTAAAATTGAGCAACTGGATAATCAAAACGTGTCTTTGAAATGTCAAATCTCAAAATATGAACAAGAACTTGCAAAAGTTAAAAAGGAATATGGTGTCATATTTGATTTACTCAAACAGACTCATGATGAAGCATCAAACGAACTTGATCATTATCTTGCACACACTAAAAAAGTCATGAATTTTTCTAGAAATCTTTGTTCTGAAAATCAAGATTTGTTGCACACTATCATTGAGTTAAAGGAAAAGTTAGGAAAGAATGAACAAGTTCAGATTAGCAACGTTAAGAAACTAGCACCTGTAACATTTAGAAAAGGTGACCCTAGAAAGCCTACTGACAAACCACAAGATACTAATGTGTTTCCTTCTACTGAAATAGGAATAGTTGCCTCTTTTCCGAACGTTCTCACTTCACAGCCTAGGAGCAATACAAGGAAGAATAGGAAGTTGCGACCTAAGAAAAGATCAATAAATAATGTTGAAGTAGAAGAAGACCCTAGGACTTTGAATAAGACTCATGTTGCATCCACTTTAGATATTGCGTCTAACAAATGTAATGGAAAAAGTGTTGTAACGAATGCTGAACCTTTAAGTACTTTTGATATTCAGTCTCAAGCTTCTTGTGTTATTTGTCGTAAAAGTATGCTTTCTGATTGTCATGATAAATGTGTTGCTATAGCTATCTTGTCTTGTTTAAGGAATCCTAAGAGACGGAATACCTCTAGGCCCACTCATGCTTCTAAGTCTGTGCTTGGTAAACCGCCCTCTTTAAATTCTAAGAACCGCATTGATGTCCCTGTAGCTTCATTATCACCTCCAAGGAACGTAGTACCACCTAGTGCATTCACTAATACTAAAGCAAAAACTAGTTGGAGATGGCAGAAATGGATACATAATACACTAGGATTTAAATGGATGCCTAAAATCATTGATGTGTGTATCTCTACTATAACTGCTTCAGAACCCTCTAACACTTCGGGTTCCACATCTACTTCTATTCCATCTGTGTCGTCTGTGTGTAATGCAGGTGATACAGATCATCCTTTGGATTTTTGATAGCGGATGTTCCCGACACATGACAGGCAATCTCAAACTATTATCAAACTTTATTGCAAAGTTCATTGGCACTGTCAGATTCGGGAATGATCACTTCGCAGCTATCATGGGCTACGGAGATTACATCAATGGCAACATCAAAACTAGCAGGGTTTATTATGTGGAAGGCCTTGGTCACAATATTTTCTCAGTAGGTCTATTCTGTGATGGAGATTTGGAAGTTGCTTTTCGGGAGAAAACTTGTTTCATTCGTGATCTACAAGGAAACGATCTTATGTCTGGCACTCACAATTCAAGTCTCTACACTATCTTGATGCAAGACATGATTGCTTCATCTCCCATCTGTCTACTTTCAAAGGCAACATCAACAAAATCTTGGCTATGGCACCGTCTACTCTCACACTTAAACTTTCAAACCATAACCAACCTTGCTCGATACAAACTAGTTGAAGGTCTCCCGAGATTTCGGTATTCTAAAGATCACCTTTGCTCAGCTTGTGAACAAGGGAAAAGCACTCGTGCTCATTTTCCTTCAAAGGTGGAACACAGCTCTCAGCATGTGCTTCATCTTCTTCACATGGATTTGTGTGGCCCGATGCGCGTGCAAACGATTAATGGCAAACGCTACATCTTGGTAATTGTAGATGACTACTCAAGATGGACTTGGGTCTACTTTCTTCGAATTAAAGATCAAGCTCCACAGATGATCATCACCTTTCTCACGAAAATTGAAGTTCAGCTCCGGAACACAGTCAGACAAATCAGAACAGACAAAGGAACTGAATTTGTAAATCAAACTCTTCGTGCATTTTATGAGAAAGTGGGAATTGAGCATCAAACATCTATTGCACATACACCATAACAAAACGGAGTTGTTGAAAGACGAAACCGTACGTTAGTGGAAGCTGCAAGAACAATGTTAATCAATGCTAAACTCCCAGATTACTTGTGGACAGAAGCTGTATCAACTGCATGCTACACTCAAAATCGATCAATGATTACAAAACGCTAAAACATAACACCTTTTGAGCTTATCCACAACCATAAACCGAATCTCAAACACTTTCATGTATTTGGATCCCTTTGCTACCCAAATAATGATCGTGATGACTTTGGAAAGCTCAAAGCCAAAGCTGACATTGGAGTCTTTATTGGATACTGTGAAAATTCTAATGGTTACCGGATCTGGAATCGTCGTACAAAGCAGGTTATGGAAACGATTCATGCAAATTTCGATGAGCTTACTAATATGGCTTCTGAGCATAATAGCTTGGAACCCGGTCACAACCGTTTAAACTTCTCTCAAACCCCATCATCAGCTGAACCAAGCCCCCAGCTTACTCATCAACAAATGGAAAAGCTATTTGCTCCGCTGTTTAGTGATGATATTGATGAAAGTGCTCCAGGTGTATCCGCTGCTCAACCTGATCATACTCCAATACCTGATACACCTGCTACAACAACTACTGTTGAGGAAGCACCACCAGTTGACTCTACAACAACAGTTGAACAAACTGCTTCCAACGACGCTGAACCAACTGATGATGTTCTGAACAATGAAGTACCCCCACCTGCATATTTTGATCCAAATGCGTTCTTTAACCCGTTTGCTAATGAAACTGTTGCACCTGATGTTGCGGAATCATCTACAAGCCAATTGAATCCTCAAAATCTGCACAATGTATACCAACATCAACCCTCGACACATCGTTGGACAAAAGACCATCCTCTTGAGAACATTATTGGTAACCTGAATCAACCAGTCGTAACGAGACAACGTCTTTACACAGATGGTGAACATTGCATTTATGCACTCACTGTCTGCTAATCTGAACCTAAAAACATTAAAGATGCAATGACAAAAGACAACTGGATTAAATCCATGCAGTAAGAACTCAATCAGTTTAAACGTCTTGAAGTATGGGAATTGGTTGAAATACCAACAGGGGTCTTCGTCATTGGTCTAAAATGGATTTGGAAAAACAAATTGGATGCTGAAGGAACAGTAATCAGAAACAAGTCACGTCTGGTGGCTAAAGGTTATAGACAGGAAGAGGGTATTGACGTTGAAGAATCATTTGCTCTGGTTGCTCGTCTTGAGGTTGTTCGGATCTTTCTCGCGTTCGCGGCTCATATGAATATAACGGTCTTTCAGATGGACGTCAAAACTGCTTTTCTGAATGGTCAACTGAAAGAAACAGTCTATGTCAGCCAGCCACAAGGATTCGTTGATCCAGAGTTCCCAAACCATGTCTACAAACTGAACAAAGCTCTCTACGGTCTCAAACAAGCCCCTCGGGCGTGGTATGATAAGTTATCATCCTTTCTTATTGCCAATAATTTCTCTAAAGGCTTAGTCGACCCTACACTTTTCATATAATATCACGGGGAACACATTTTAATCGTTCAAATTTATGTGGATGACATCATTTTTGGGTCAACACATCTAAAATACTCAAACGCTTTTTCAAGACTTATGACAAAACATTTTGAAATGTCTATGATGGGTGAACTTACATTCTTTCTTGGACTGCAAGTTCATCAATCACCCCGTGGTATTTTCTTAAGTCAGTCCAAATATGCCCTTGAACTTTTAAACAGATTTGGAATGCAAAACTGCGACACCTATGCCACACCAATGGCACATACCAAGAAACTAGACGCTGATTTACATGGGAAATTGGTGGACCCTACCAAATACCGTATTATTATTGGGTCTCTCATGTATCTAACAGCAAGCATGCCTGATATAGTTTTTGCCGTATATCTTTGCTCCCGTTATCAGTCGAGACCAACTGAAACCCACCTCTCCGAGGCTAAAAGAATCCTCCGATACATCAAGGGAACCATTAACTTGGGGATCTGGTATCCGAAGGATTCTGGTTTTGAACTAATAGCTTTTTCAGACGCTGATCACGCAGGATGCTTAGATTCACGGAAAAGTACCTCAGGAGCATTACAATTTCTTGGTGATAAACTGGTGTCATGTCAATCGAAGAAGCAGGATTGTACATCGCTGTCATCAACCGAAGCAGAATATGTAGCCATGTCGGCGTGTTGTGCTCAAGTCATTTGGATGAGAACACAACTCAAAGACTATGGTTACGTATTTGACAGAATCCCGATGTACTGCTACAATCGGAGTGCTATTGCGATCTCGTGCAACTTTGTTCAACATTCGAAATCAAAGCACATCGATCTTCGATATCATTTCATCAAGGAGCTCGTGGAAAAGGGTACTATGGAATTATACTTTGTGGGTACTGAATACCAATTGGCAGATCTCCTCACCAAAGCCTTAGCTCCAGCTAGGTTTAATGAGTTGGTCCACCGGATTGGTATGCGGTGTTTGACTCAAGAGGAACTGGATGAACTCTTAAAACATTCTTAAAACCAGTCAAACACCAAAACTCCTTTTGTAAATATTTTTCAAAAACAAAATACAAAATTATAAAATCTGATAAAACAACAAAAATATTCTACTATCTATATTTCTTTTAACATGGCAAGTACAAACCTTCCGTCATCACTTTTATCTTTCAAAATTCAGTATTTTCTCGATCAAGTGTTGAGGGGGAGAAAGCAAATATTTTTCGGTTTCATAAAACCTTGTACTTGCATGTTACCTTATCCCGGTTGTTTTCTTTAAAAATGGTGGTAACATTTCTGGTTTTCTGACACTCCTCAAACTCATATTTATAAAATTTCATTATTTCTTAAGTCGAGGGGGAGTGTCGTCAAAGTTCTTTTCCAAATATTCTCGTTTGGTAACCAAAATAGAAGTTATGGGTATTGGTTGTAAATGATTAAGGTGGAAGGACTAAAACTGTCAAAAGCTCAAACTTTTTTTAACAAAATATCTCTTCCACATTAACTTCACCTCATTTACTTCCCAACTACCCAATCCTACGCATAATATTCATCCAACTAATCCGTGTTTTTGATCTCTTATCTGTAAGTGTTTTATCAATCTTTGGGTTAAAACAAACATGGGTTTTGATTTGTTTGAGAATTCAACGGTTCAATATTGTGTTTGAGGAAGATTTGTGTTCTACGCGTAAGCCGTAAACACAAATGCTTCATTGGTGTGTTTGGACTAATAAAAATGATGTTAAAAGGCTCAAATGTTCTTATTATAAACGTTTTCATCATTCAAATCCACCCAGAAACATGAATTGGACGATTTTCAATTTAGGGTTCTTAAGCGTAAGTTTGGGGATCTTCAACTGTGAAAGTTTCTGGTTAAAAAGACAGTCATATCATGTTTTTTACAAGTTTAATTGACCATATCCATGCTTGGAATTTACCCAAAAACACTAATTGCTTATAAATTGGAAATTAGGGTTTATGTTCATAAGAATTGGGTATTTTTGATTTGCTTAGATTTTGATGTTATAACTTGGATAAAACAACTCTCTAGGCTTCTTAGACTTACCAGAACAAGTTTAGTGCATTTCCCATGGTTAAATTGCTTACTCGTAATTCTTAAGATTTAGGGTTTTGAGTTTACGAGTAACTAGTATTTCTACGCATAACTGAATGAATGTGTTTCCATGATTAGACCTGAAAAGGATTGGATATAGATGATAATGTTGGTGTTATGATGAATTTATTTCAGGTTTCAACGTGTGTATAACTCAGAATCAAGGTTACTTGCCATCTACGCATAAGGATCACCTTACGCGTAGCATGTTATGCGTAAGAGAAATCTTACGCGTAACGTTTACGCGTAAGGTTCTACATTGGGGACAACGCGTATCATGTGAAGGATATGCGTAAACAGTAACCTCTACGCATAAGGTTCACTCTTACGAGTAAGCCTTACGCGTAAGGTTCCATATACGCTTACGCGTAAGCTCTACGCATAAGGCCCTCTTTTCCTACGCGTAATATTTCTTACGCGTAAGTAAAAAACCTATGCATAAGCTTACGTTTACGAGTATAATCACTCCTGTTTACGCATAAGCTTGCCATTTCTACGCCTAAGCCTAGTTTTAACCTTAATTATGAATTGTTACGCGTGAAAACTTGTAAATAAATAAATCATAACGCCACGAAACCAATAATGTCACTAATAAGCTTAAATGTTTAATAAGTTGTGAAAAATAAGTGAAAAACGTAGACTTTAAAACTTGAAGTTAATCAACTCACGAAACTTATCACGACGTCTTTGGACTATTGGACTAACAAGTGACATTGGACTCGTAACAATCATCGACATATCACATTCAATAATTAAACAATAAAACCATCTGTTGACTAACGTAATGTCTTTCGATATGTTGGTTCTTTTTGCTAAATATCTTTCATATCACGACATGGACGCTCAAATGCAAAACGTGGAAGCACCAAACGTTCTCACCGTTGAAGATATCTTCCCTAATGGCTATCCAATGAAGATTGGAAAGAATAACCTTCGTGTTGATTTTGATAGTCTTACCTGCTCAGAGTCTTCTTGTTTAAAAGCTGTGGACATTCTGAAGAATCACCCTTATCAGAACATGCTCACCAATTCTGCTACAGTGCCGGAGATCTACATTCACCACTTCTGGCATACAATGCGAAAGATCAAAGGTCAAAATGCTGTGACGGTGACGCTCAACCACAAACAAGTCACCATCACACCAGCAGACTTAAGGGCTGTTCTTCTCATTCCTGTCATCAAGCCAACCGAATACAATGCCACACCAACTGAAGAGGCTGTTCTGCAATTCATGATCGACATTGGTTATGACGAAGCTTCAGGAATAATCACAAAGCATTCATACGTGGATCTTAAGAATATTCCTCAACCATGGAGAACCCTCTACATTATCATCACCAAATCCGTTTCTGGACGTGATAGTGGTTATGAGCATCTCAAGCTCATGGAACTACAGATCTTTTGGGCTTTGGTCAACATGAAACACATTGAAGTTGAAGCTCTGATATGGGACGACATGATGTCTTTCCTCAAAAATCTTGGCTCCAAGATCCCATATATTAGATATACCAAATTGTTGATCCAAAGAGCTCTAGGGTATAATCCTGACATCCCCTTAAGACTTAATGACCCCAACAATCACTCCGCGTTGTATGAGCCCATACTCACCGTCAGATTTAAGGACTCGACAACAAAGAAACAAGGTGTAGTGTTGCCAGATCATCTTCTCACTGAAGACATCAAACAATTGTATCCATACAAAAGATATCTGGTAGCAGTTGATGAAGGCAAAGTAGGTTTTCTTGATGAAAAGTCCTCTGGTACACCTACTAGGAAAACCAGGAGAGGCAGTGCAGGGAGTGTTACAAGCACTGAGAGTCAGAAAAAGTTTCCTAAGAGGTCACATACTCTCAAAAGGAAAGTTCCATCTAAGGATGTCATCCCAATTCCCAAGCCTGAACCGCAACAAAAGCTAGTGGATGAAAGCTCTGAGAATACTGAATCAGACGAAGAGGTCTTCTACTCTGAAACTCCAACCGATGATACACAAACAGTAGTAAAACCTCCCAGTCCAAAAGCTGATAATGGAAAAGGGAAAACTCCTGTGCTTGAGCATGATAAGGAAAGTTCTTAAGAAGAACCATTTGACGAAGAAAAAGACTATCAAAAGAAGTTAAAGAACCTCAGACTCAAATATCTTGTCGATGAATTTGTGCTGGATCAAACTCGTGGCCCTAGAGGGTCAAGTGGTGGAACGCAAGCCACACCAGTTTCCGATGCGGTTAATCAACCCGATAAGGAAACTGGTACCACCACCCACGAACAACAACAAAGGCAGATAGAGGATTCCATCAACTATGACATAGAAGAACCAGACATGGAAAAGACTGAGAAAACTCCTGGTGATGATACTAAGGCTGATGAAACGGCTAAGTCTGGAAATGATGAAGATCTTGATTATGATAATTTTCTTCTAGACAGTCCCGCAGGCTCCAAGAAAGAAACTTCTGAGCCACCTAAGGACCCGGAGTCACCTCACGTCTCCTCATCATCAGACTCGTCTTCTTTCTCTTCACCTCCACCATCCAAAGGAACAACAAGATCCACATCTAAATCTATGAAGAAACCAACTGACTCTTGGATATCCTGGGCTAAAACCAAGATTGTCAAAGCTGTCAAGCAGGTCAGGAAGAAAGACGTGACCAACAAGAAGTTGAATCAACTAGCTGACAGTATCAATCTAATAAATGATGAGATAGACAAGATGTCAAGTGAAAGGGATTATATCCAGAAGTTCATTCAACGTGATGTCTAAGGGGAACTGAACGAAATGATTAGGGGATATACTCACAAGTTCCTACTCGACACTGTTCCTGGAGTTACAAGGGAGATGTTTACCAGACAGCTCTATCCAAATCTCATGAAATTGGTCAAGCAAACAATGCAATCCACTCCGGTAACAATGACGATCAATCCAATGGAGCCTGCAGTTCTCTCTGACGCAGAGTTGATTTCCAAACTGGTGCTACAAATGTCTCAACGATCTGCAACTTTCACCACTGACAAAAGTAAACTATTTTAGGCACTACTGGAATATCAACTCAAGACTTCATGCAAGGAGCAAGCTGAAAGGCCTAAGCGTCCAAGAGATGATGAAGATAAGGATAAAGATAAAGATAACGAGCCTAAACGCCCGAAGAAAACTGGTGAATCATCCTCCATGCCACCTCTACCCCAAAGGACTCCAACTGCAAGAAGATCTCCACCAAGCTCTGCTGACAAACCTCAGGACTCTGAGTTACCACCCCAGACAGAGAAAACCGGTGATTATTTCGAATACACTGGTGGTGACGATGAGGAGGTCCCTGAGCCCCAACAACAACCCACCTCTCCCGCTTCATCAAAGAAACCAGCATCCTCATCTAGGCCAAAGAAGAAGAAGAAGTTTCCTAAGGTTGATGTCATCTCATGGCTAGACGAAGATAAAACTGAGTATGACTGGTTCTCTACACTTGTTGATGCTACTCCCGCCCTTACTGATGATCAAGATATGGTAGAAGGTCGAACATTGGAGCATGCTAAGTTACTTCAAGAAAAGTTTCGGGTGAAGAAGATGACCAAGTCAGAGTTAAAACGCATCAAGAATGAAGCTTTTCAACTACTCAAAGACAGCTCAGAAAGTGCTATTGAAGTTGAATATCATCTTGATAACATAGCACGAGCCATGTATAACAACATCGATTGGCTCAACCTTGAAGCGAACATTGACTTCACCAGAAAAGACAAGACTCTATATTACACCGACAAGGCTCTATATTTCATTCCGCTACTTCTTCAACAATGACCTGGAATTTCTTCTACATGGTAGCGATGAGTCAAAGAAATACACTACATCACTTACACTTCCGTTCCCGGCAGCCATATACTCAAACTGCATAGCCATCGAAGAAAAGGCCTCTCACATGTTTGCCAACATCGTGGAGAGGTATGACATTGATGCAATGTATGGGATTCACCATTGGCCTGAACGCCGAAGAATCTACTACAAAAGCTGCCAGGTTCAAAAATCTATACATGAAGTGTTTAGTGATAAAGGGCTTGTTGCTGTTAAGCATGTAGCTCTCTCGTCTAAATGGGACTACACTTTTCTCAAGAAAATCGTGGTCAAAAGACAAGATGAAGAGGACTATGCTTTCTGTGAAGCGGACTTTTAGAATTTTTCTCTCAACGACATTGAAGATCTGTATCTTGCCAAGGTACAGGGAAGAATGAGATAATTCTCGACTGAAATCCAACGTGAATACATCAAGTCTGTGCTCATCTTCATCAGAAGCATAGTGATCCAGGAACGTGTAGAAGACTTGCAACTTGCCATTGAATCGTATCAAACACGTGTCAACTTTACCAGACCTCAGCTAGAACTTCCTGACATCAACCATCTTCCACAATACACTCTCATCAGCAAACCGTTTGGAGTAGTTTACCGTAGTGAACTACATCGCAACTGCTTGATGGCGTGTAGAGATCTTCATAAGTTTAGAGATCACACACTGAAGAAAGTTAGGGATGGGTTAGCTTATCGGTTAAAGGAGATACATGAAGGCATCGGGTCGAAGAAGAGATGAAATTCTAAGGAGAAAAGGGATGTTAAGAGGATCATCACTCGGATCGATGAGAGGTTGTACAGAAGGGACCAGTTCAGAACATTGGAGAGCTTCGTAGGTGGTCGTCCCAGGATTGCTCTCACAAGCTATCAACGCCCAGTTCGCATTCCTGGCATTATTGTTGGACTACCTGAATCTCCTGGTACCCCTTAAACTGTTTCATTTTCAATATTGATTTGGATGTGTGATTATTTATATGACAATGGCTTGTGCACACATAACATTGTACAACCCGTACTTGTAATGATAGGACCCTGTGGTACGCTTCAGTGCCACAATCCTATAAAAGGAGCGAAAGCTTCTTATTTTTGAGTAAAACTTATCAAAACTTTCATTTTTCAAAGTTTTGCTCAAAAGAACAAGTACTTCCCTTACGTTTTCAAAACCTCAAAAGTTAGTATTACTTGTTGAGGGGGAGTATTTGCTAAAATATTTGTTCAAACAAAATGTTCTTCGTGGAAATCTTCCCACAAAACTCGAAATGGTCATATTTAATATCAAAACGTTATCAAAAATAACATTTATATGCCATTTTTGAGGGGGAGAAAATTAATGTGATAAGAAATATGTTGATTTGCTATTGAATCTTCGTATGATAAGACTTAACCCATGAATTGACGAGCTCTGAACTGTCATAAATCGAAAAGATTTGTCCTCCTAGACTTATTCGAGTAGATTGTACCTATTCGAGAAGCTCTTGATAGACATGAACTTTGACGGGTTTGACAACCTTTCGAGGTTTCTCCACACCTTCAATGTAGTTATTAGAGCTAGTTGTCACCTAAAAGCTGACAATGTAACTCTTTAACTATGCAACGTAACCGTGTCTCGCGGGAATTGTCTATCTTGAGTCTCACACCATGCAAATCTCTGTCAAAACACTTAAGCATGTGTGGAGGGGGAGTATTTCTGCAATAAGATAAAACTCTCACAGTGGTACAAAATGTTTTTCATTGACAAACACTTTGAGAGATTTTCAAGAAAATGGTTTTATGGCAACATAGGTTAGTCATGGAGTTATAAGGTGACTAAGGTTAGGAATAACCGTCCTATGATCCGCCAGAGCCGGAGGGATCTACCCAAGGACAACACCAATAGTTAGAATTAGAAGTCCTTAGGTATGATTATAAAAAGGAGAATATGAGAATAGGAGAAAGAACGAGTTGAAGAATTAAAAAGAAATGCAAAGAAAAGGGTGAAAAGAAATAGCCCTCCAGATTATTCAACTTAGGGCAGACACCGGGTTCAATTCATATGCTATTGGTCGTCACTAGATGACACCGGTATTGAAGATAAAAGTCGTCATGGACCCAATGACACATGCACTAAACCTTCTTAGCCACTCAAGTTTCTCCCAATAGAAGCTTGTTTCATTCTCACAGGGAACCCTACGTAAACTATCGGCTTTCTCTTAGAGATTGCTGGTATTGAAGAAGGAGACCCTCTCCCTAGTCTCCGCTCAGGAAAACCAAAGTGCACTATTGAGTCTAGAGCCACGAGATTAATCAAAAGATATCTTAGGTACACTTGACAAATCATCGCTTGTCGTTCAACAATAAGAATGCAAGTGATATATTATCGTGTCCTTCACAGATCTTAGCAATCTGTCGAGAAAATTTATGAGAGGTTCACATATGTGATCCTCAGTGATTGAATGGAAACACCTGCCAGTGTCAACATAAAACAGCCCTAACAACATGTCACTTCGGTAACTCCTCGTGGATTACACTAAGTGTGTCTCAAACAGTCTACAGTCATGAGGTGATGCTTCGGTGTACCTCAGCGACTCATCTGAACTGTAGGTGTACTTCGGTACATCGCGTTATCTCACTTGTGGGACTCCAGTTCAGGAACAGTCTTTGTGAGAATTAGAGTTGTGTTTTCACACTATGCTGTTAACACGCTCGAAGTTCAAACTTGTAAGTGCTGGAATCCGCTTATCACTAACCTTTCTTATGTTTTCTTCTTATGGAAGCTCTGGAGCGGACTGATCGTGCAGATTCTTGACATGCTCATACGAACAACATCACTAATTGAAGTTCTCTCAAAAGGCAACACAAAGTCAGAATGATTCTTCGTCAAAGTCAAAGAATCTACAAAGTTTAAAGACAAAGAGAACTACATCAGTACTGAAATCCAATGTTAGGACCGAATAACATAAGATTTATGTGGTTTAGAGGTCTAGGTTGGTGGAAGAAGATGAAGATCATCATCTCTTCTAGTGAGAGAAAGTAGAGAGAGGGAGGAGAAAAACACAAGACTTTTATTGATAAAACACACACAACACCTAGCCTAATGATTCACCTCACCCCTCATGGAGAGTCATGAGGGGTATATATAGGCCCTATCTTTGCCACTTAAACGATACTAGTCCCTAAGGGCAAAGTATACTAAGCGTCTAGTCCAATTCACGTAAGTGACGTTATCTTTATAAAAAGCGAGGCTAACAATCTCCCTCCAAGATACCGTCACACGTGAATGGTTACAATGAGACCTATAAAGACAAAACAAAGTAAATTACAATAGTAATGAACAATGTTGACTTTGTTGAAGCGCAGAGTCTCTGTAGTCTAGATACTGAGGCAAACTTGAAGTTCTCCTTTTCCGACGATCTCGGCATTTGATCTTCTTGTAGCTCTGAACTTCAACTGTAACGGTCTAGTTAGGTTATTACTCCCTCCTAACTGGTGAGCATTTTTTGTTTTTCTGCTCCCTCCTGAACCGACAACACTCTTCCAACACACAACGGAGAAAATAAACTCTTGATCGTACAATGGTTGTCGTTCTGGGAATATCGTAACAACATAACTCACTTAGTATTGCATCCAAGTTGGTAAAAAGCCCCGATGTACACCACACTACTTCTCCTTCTTCGGTCTTAAGCACAAATCCCTTCGTAATCCAATCACGGAAGATGAAATACCAACTTCTCCCTCCTGATGGTTGCGAGCTATCGAAATCATCATAATGTTGCGTACATGCCGTATTACCTTCTTGGTGCAATCTTAACATCATAGCTTGATTAAAATTCTGTGAGAATATGTCGCAAAAATACTCTCAATAAACTTCTCTCAAACCAACCTTTTATCGAACCTCCTTTGAATTCACCGGCTAATTGTAATGACCACATATGGAGATAACCCGATACGACCAACTTGTAAAGGAAGCAAACATCCCAACTTTGTGACTTACTGCTTGTTCTAAATTCTTGACCAATCCACAACTACGTCTGACACTGAGCACAACAAGGTAACTCCTTAAAGTAATGGTTACACACTGTGAGCACTACAACATAACTCCTTACCAGTTATAACCAGATTGTCAAATTTCATAATGTGCTCCAACAAGTTATCTTGAGACATGCATCCAACCAACCATCGTCTCAAAGATAAAGAAGTCCACCCGTGAAATGTCACGTCAATTTCTCGTAAGTAATACCGTACAAAAACCCCGTAGAAATTTTTCACATCTTCGTTTAAGCCGTGAATATTGTATCCTCCCGTGAAATTTTACCATACCAAAATACCACTCTCATAGAAAAATTGTATCACAATTTTGAAACAAAATTCGGATATCAATGTTTCATATATCCCATTAAGCTTAGCCCAGATATCACTTTCAAATCCGGTTAAATCCATCATCCCAACTAAATAGCTCAAGTCCCAGTACACGAAACATCTTTGACCGATCCATTTGACCATTCATAAACGGATAACTACTCCCTACCACTTAACCCTAAACCTAAAAAATCAGACATATCACAAAATAATACGCCTACAATCAAACTAGTCCTCTCACCAAACTCATTTCTCTCCAAAGCTCAAAACTACTCTCATCACAAAAACACATATGCTATCATCTCGACATCATCATTCATTTTCTTTAAAACGAATCACAAGCATATTAACGAAACCCACCAATATCTTTCTTGGTCTATTTTTATGTCGAAGCATGAAGAGAGAAGTCTTCAAGATCATTAAACAATGGTCTCGGGTAAGGTTGAATGTGTTGTGAGTCGTTTTTATTTTAGTCTTCAACGAACAAAAGAAAAGAAGTAACAATCGAGTTATCCTTCTTTCTTTAAATTCGGAAAGAATCACAATTAGGGGGTCAATGATGATGTGTGTTCAATTACAACAATCTTTAAAAGATTGCAAAAAAAATGGACACCAATATAAGATCATGTTATTTTCAGTTTTGTTCTTTGTTGAAAGAGTCATGGTAGAATGATGAGATAGAGGAATGAATTAGGATAGTTAGGGATTTGAAGTGGAGGGTGTTATTTTTTTCAGATTGGATAAAAAATTCTCATGGACTGACGATGGTTTTACACTGAGGTCGAGTCGTGTGAGTTTTGGTATTTGGTTGCTTGTTGTCGTTGTTGGTCATGGTCTTTTTTTCGCATACCTATTTTTTTTTCTCTTCAAATCCTTATGCGTAAAACAGGTCTGGTCTTACGCGTAAGACGGCTTATGCGTAACCAGGCTTAGTTATGCGTAAACATACGCGTAAACATATGCGTAACCTAGCTTAGGTGTAAAGCCAGAAGCTTAGGCGTAAAAGCATACGCGTAGACCATTTCTTACGCGTAACTTCACAGCTACGCGTAACAACTCTGTAGATGCTCCTTATGCGTAGAAAAAGGGTTTTGACCCTTTGACTTTTTTTTCGGCGAGTTTTTCCGACCATTATATGTGTCCAGCTTCATGAAAAACCCAGAAAAGCATAAAAACTGCTTCTTGATGCCCAGTTGACCATGTTTGACCACAAAAGAATCTGACTTTGACCACAACTATTATCACGTTTGGTACAAAAAATTATTCAAATATGAGTAACCTGTTTAGACCAGTGATAGACCAAGACAAATTTAAACTAGAAAGACCAGGACTTTTTGTTTATGACCATGTAAAGGATACATAAAAATATGTTAAAGACTGTTTCTTCAATATTCGGAAAAAAAAATTTCCAAACAAAAAATATGTGTAAAAACAGCCTAAACAACATTCAAAAACCACACAAATTGATAAAAATACACAACCTGGCTCGTTATACCAATTGTTAGGACCGAATAACATAAGATTTATGTGGTTTGGAGGTCTAGGTTGGTGGAAGAAGATGAAGATCATCATCTCTTCTAGTGAGAGAAAGTAGAGAGAGGGAGGAGAAAAACACAAGACTTTTATTGATAAAACACACACAACACCTAGCCTAATGATTCACCTCACCCCTCATGGAGAGTCATGAGGGGTATATATAGGCCCTATCTTTGCCACTTAAACGATACTAGTCCCTAAGGGCAAAGTATACTACGCGTCTAGTCCAATTCATGTAAGTGATGTTATCTTTATAAAAAGCGAGGCTAACAATCTCCCTCCAAGATACCGTCACACGTGAATGGCTACAATGAGACCTATAAATACAAAACAAAGTAAATTACAATAGTAATGAACAATGTTGACTTTCTTGAAGCTCAGAGTCTCTGTAGTCTAGATACTGAGGCAAACTTGAAGTTCTCCCTTCCGACGATCTCGGCATTTGATCTTCTTGTAGCTCTGAACTTCAACTGTAATGGTCTAGTTAGGTTATTACTCCCTCCTAACTAGTGAGCCTTTTTTCTTTCTTTTGCTCCCTCCTGAACCGACAACACTGTTCCAACACGCAACGGAGAAAGTAGAATCTTCTAGCACAATGGTTGTCGCTCTGGGAACATCGTAACAACATAACTCACTTAGTATTGCATCCAAGTTGGTAAAAAAACCCCGATGTACACACACTACTTCTCCTTCTTCGGTCTTAAGCAAAAATCCCTTCGTAATCCAATCACGGAAGATGAAATAGCAACTTCTCCCTCCTGATGGTTGCGAGCTATCGAAATCATCATAATGTTGCGTACATGCCGTATTACCTTCTTGGTGCAATCTTAACATCATAGCTTGATTAAAATTCTGTGAGAATATGTCGCAAAAATACTCTCAATAAACTTCTCTCAAACCAACCTTTTATCGAACCTCCTTTGAATTCACCGGCTAATTGTAATGACCACATATGGAGATAACCCGATACGACCAACTTGTAAAGGAAGCAAACATCCCAACTTTGTGACTTACTGCTTGTTCTAAATTCTTGACCAATCCACAACTACGTCTGACACTGAGCACAACAAGGTAACTCCTTAAAGTAATGGTTACACACTGTGAGCACTACAACATAACTCCTTACCAGTTATAACCAGATTGTCAAATTTCATAATGTGCTCCAACAAGTTATCTTGAGACATGCATCCAACCAACCATCGTCTCAAAGATAAAGAAGTCCACCCGTGAAATGTCACGTCAATTTCTCGTAAGTAATACCGTACAAAAACCCCGTAGAAATTTTTCACATCTTCGTTTAAGCCGTGAATATTGTATCCTCCCGTGAAATTTTACCATACCAAAATACCACTCTCATAGAAAATTGTATCACAATTTTGAAACAAAATTCGGATATCAATGTTTCATATATCCCATTAAGCTTAGCCCAGATATCACTTTCAAATCCGGTTAAATCCATCATCCCAACTAAATAGCTCAAGTCCCAGTACACGAAACATCTTTGACCGATCCATTTGACCATTCATAAACGGATAACTACTCCCTACCACTTAACCCTAAACCTAAAAAATCAGACATATCACAAAATAATACGCCTACAATCAAACTAGTCCTCTCACCAAACTCATTTCTCTCCAAAGCTCAAAACTACTCTCATCACAAAAACACATATGCTATCATCTCGACATCATCATTCATTTTCTTTAAAACGAATCACAAGCATATTAACGAAACCCACCAATATCTTTCTTGGTCTATTTTTATGTCGAAGCATGAAGAGAGAAGTCTTCAAGATCATTAAACAATGGTCTCGGGTAAGGTTGAATGTGTTGTGAGTCGTTTTTATTTTAGTCTTCAACGAACAAAAGAAAAGAAGTAACAATCGAGTTATCCTTCTTTCTTTAAATTCGGAAAGAATCACAATTAGGGGGTCAATGATGATGTGTGTTCAATTACAACAATCTTTAAAAGATTGCAAAAAAAATGGACACCAATATAAGATCATGTTATTTTCAGTTTTGTTCTTTGTTGAAAGAGTCATGGTAGAATGATGAGATAGAGGAATGAATTAGGATAGTTAGGGATTTGAAGTGGAGGGTGTTATTTTTTTCAGATTGGATAAAAAATTCTCATGGACTGACGATGGTTTTACACTGAGGTCGAGTCGTGTGAGTTTTGGTATTTGGTTGCTTGTTGTCGTTGTTGGTCATGGTCTTTTTTTCGCATACCTATTTTTTTTTCTCTTCAAATCCTTATGCGTAAAACAGGTCTGGTCTTACGCGTAAGACGGCTTATGCGTAACCAGGCTTAGTTATGCGTAAACATACGCGTAAACATATGCGTAACCTAGCTTAGGTGTAAAGCCAGAAGCTTAGGCGTAAAAGCATACGCGTAGACCATTTCTTACGCGTAACTTCACAGCTACGCGTAACAACTCTGTAGATGCTCCTTATGCGTAGAAAAAGGGTTTTGACCCTTTGACTTTTTTTTCGGCGAGTTTTTTCCGACCATTATATGTGTCCAGCTTCATGAAAAACCCAGAAAAGCATAAAAACTGCTTCTTGATGCCCAGTTGACCATGTTTGACCACAAAAGAATCTGACTTTGACCACAACTATTATCACGTTTGGTACAAAAAATTATTCAAATATGAGTAACCTGTTTAGACCAGTGATAGACCAAGACAAATTTAAACTAGAAAGACCAGGACTTTTTGTTTATGACCATGTAAAGGATACATAAAAATATGTTAAAGACTGTTTCTTCAATATTCGGAAAAAAAAATTTCCAAACAAAAATATGTGTAAAAACAGCCTAAACAACATTCAAAAACCACACAAATTGATAAAAATACACAACCTGGCTCGTTATACCAATTGTTAGGACCGAATAACATAAGATTTATGTGGTTTGGAGGTCTAGGTTGGTGGAAGAAGATGAAGATCATCATCTCTTCTAGTGAGAGAAAGTAGAGAGAGGGAGGAGAAAAACACAAGACTTTTATTGATAAAACACACACAACACCTAGCCTAATGATTCACCTCACCCCTCATGGAGAGTCATGAGGGGTATATATAGGCCCTATCTTTGCCACTTAAACGATACTAGTCCCTAAGGGCAAAGTATACTACGCGTCTAGTCCAATTCATGTAAGTGATGTTATCTTTATAAAAAGCGAGGCTAACAATCTCCCTCCAAGATACCGTCACACGTGAATGGCTACAATGAGACCTATAAATACAAAACAAAGTAAATTACAATAGTAATGAACAATGTTGACTTTCTTGAAGCTCAGAGTCTCTGTAGTCTAGATACTGAGGCAAACTTGAAGTTCTCCCTTCCGACGATCTCGGCATTTGATCTTCTTGTAGCTCTGAACTTCAACTGTAATGGTCTAGTTAGGTTATTACTCCCTCCTAACTAGTGAGCCTTTTTTCTTTCTTTTGCTCCCTCCTGAACCGACAACACTGTTCCAACACGCAACGGAGAAAGTAGAATCTTCTAGCACAATGGTTGTCGCTCTGGGAACATCGTAACAACATAACTCACTTAGTATTGCATCCAAGTTGGTAAAAAAACCCCGATGTACACACACTACTTCTCCTTCTTCGGTCTTAAGCAAAAATCCCTTCGTAATCCAATCACGGAAGATGAAATAGCAACTTCTCCATATATGCAACACAAGTTTTGCATTAAAGAGTCTGTGAGCATGTTAGAGAAAGACGTGGAGACACTGGAGCAAAGAAGCAGACCTGATGCAGACAACAACAACATACTATCACTACCATCACAAAGAACAAAGATCACAGAACAAAGATAATGATGACGTCAAAGCTGAACTTTTCAAAGGAAACAATTTCTCTACACTGGGGAGATTGTTCGAATCAAGGCAATTCTTCTCACAAGAAAGAAGAATGTCAGGAGACGTCAAAGCTACTATTACATCAGCACCTTCAACGTTTATATTATAAATCACTAACACTTAGGGGGAGATTGTTGGAATCACTCCTAAACTAGATTTCAAGTGTTAGTAATTAATATGTAATAGTTAGCTTAATTTGGTTTTTATGTTAGTAATCATGCCAAGGCTTATGTAGAAAGCCCATGAGCCTTGGCCCAAGCCCATAAAGAAAAGGAAGGGAACTTGCATGTTGCCCTAGTTCCTTCCTATAAATAATCCTTGTAAACCCTCACTTGAGGGTTGGTTGTTCATTTTATTCACTCTCTACGCATAACCTTTCTTTATATCATTTGTGTGTGTGTTTATCTTATTCAACCGATCATCTTATTCTTTCTTTATTACATATTGATGCTTGTGTTACTAATATGGTGACCTAACATCATTAACATAACATATTCAATAATTGGACAATAAAATCAACTTTTGACTAACATAATGTCTTTCGATATGTTGGTTCTTTTGGCTCAATATCTTTCAGATCACAATATGGACGTCACAATGGAAAACGTTAACACACCAAACGTACTCACAATGGAAGATATCTTCCCAACCGGTTACAACATGAAGATTGGAAAGAATAACCTCAGGGTGGACTTTGATAACTTCACATGCTCTGAGTCTTCATGCCGTATTGCTGTGGATATTCTGAAGACTCATCCCTACAACAACATGCTCACAAATTCTGCAACAGTACCGGAAATCTATATCCATCAGTTCTGGCACACTATGAAGAAGGTTGATGGTCAAGATGCTATTACGGTGACTCTCAACAACAAACAAGTCACTGTCACTTTTGCGGATTTAAGAGCAATTCTCCTGCTCCCTGCTATCCAGCCTGCTGATTATGTTGCTACTCCATCATAAGAGGCTACACTCCAATTCATGGTCAATATTCACTATGATGAAGCTGCTGGGATCATTACTAAACATTCTTCAGTTGATTTAAAGAACATCCCTCAGCCGTGGAGAACATTATACATTATGATTGCCTAATCTGTTTCTGGACGTGATAGCGGTTATGAGCATCCTAAGCTCATGGAACTACAGATATTCTGGGGCATGGTCAACATGATGCATATTGACTTCGCAAGTCTGATTTGGGAAGACATGATGTCTTACCTCAATAAGCCTGGCACCAAGGTCCCCTACATCAGTTATACTAAGCTGTTGATCCAAAGGATACTCGGGAACATTCTGGACATTCCTTTGCGACTTGATGACCCCAACCATCACTCCGCGTTGTTTGAGCCTACTCTAAATGTTGTCAGATTCAAGACTCAACAACAAAGAAACAAGGTGCAGTTTTGCCTGACTGCCTTCTCACTGCTGGTATTAAGAATCTTCAATCGTACTCACATTATCAAGAAGCAGTAGCATCAGGAAAAGTTGGCTTCATTGATGTAAAGTCTTCCTCTATACCAGTCAAGAAGACCAGGAGATCGGGCAGTGCTGGAAGTGCAGCAAGCACTGGAAGTACCCGCAAGTATCCAAAGAGAACTCATACCCTGAAAAGGAAAGTTCCATCAAAGGTTGCCATTCCTAATCCTCAAACGACACCTAAATTAGAGGATGAGGACTCTGAGGATACTGACACAGATGAAGAGGTTCACTACTCTGAGTCTGTTACAGATGATACTATAACAGCTGATAAACCTTAAAATCCCAAAGTCGATAAGGGTAAAACTCCAGTTGAAGAGCAGGAAGAAGAAGAAAGTTCAGATGAAGAAACAAAGGATGAGGATAAAGACTACAAAAAAACATTGAAGAATCTCAGGCTACAACATGTTGCTAAGGAATTTCATCTTCAACAAACAAGAGGCCCTGGAGGTTCCAGTGGTGGTACACTTACCATACCAATTCATGATGCGGTTAATCAACCCAATAAGCGAATTGGTGCCACCGCTAAGGAATCCACAGAGCAGCAGCAACAGTCTTATGAAGTTCCATTCACCTTTGAGGAAGAAGAAGAAAAGGAGAAGGATGAGAGGATCACTGATAAGGACATTGAGGAAGCTGCTAGGAAGCTCGAGCTAAAGTAGAAGAAGAGGCCATGGTGAAAGTTGAAGAAAAGGCTAAAGCTGAAAAAGAAGCTGATGATTATCTTCTAGATAATCCTAAACATAACCCGGAATAAACTTCTGAGCCACCAAATGACCCAGAGCCTCCTCATGACTCATCATCTTCAGACTCATCATCTTCAGACTCATCATCTCATTCATCTCCACCATCATCCAAAGATGCTACCACCAGATCCGCATCCAGATCTGTCAAGAAACTGACCAACACTTGGGAATCACGAGCTAAGATTAAAATTATGAAAGCTGTCAGGCAGGTAAGGAAAAGAAACGTGGTCAACAAGAAACTTAATCAACTTGCAGACAAAATCAATCTACTTCAGACTGTGATAAACGAGTTTTCGGGAGAAAGGGAACAGTTTAACAGTTTCTAAATAGAGATATCCAAGGGGAAATGGACAAGACGATCAGAGAATATACTCACAAGTTTCTTCTCAACACCATCCCTGGATTGACAAGATAGATGTTCACCAGACAACTTTATCCTAATCTCATGCAATTGGTTAAGCAAACAATGCAATCTACTCCTGTAGCAATGCAAATCAATCCAATTCAGCCTACGATTGTCTCCGATGCAGAATTGATTTCCAAGCGTGTTTTATAAATGTCTAAATGATCCGCAACATTTACTTCTGACGAAGCTAAACTATTTGAGGCATTGCTGGAATATCAACTCAAAACTTCATGCAAAGCGTCAGCTGAATGGGCTAAGCGTCCAAGAGACGATGATGATGCGGATAAGGATTCTGAGCCGAAACGTAAGAAGAAAAATGACGAATCATCATCTATGCCTCCACCACCACAAAGGACCTCCACCACTAGAAGATCTCCTCAACGTTCTCCTGCTAAAGATAAACCTCGAGACTCTGAGTCTTCACCACCAAAGGAGAAAACTGGTGATCATTTTGAATACACTGGTGGTGACGATGAGGAGATTCCTGAGCCCCAACAACAACCTCCTTCTTCCACATCAACCAAGCAACCAGCATCATCCTCCAAGCCAAAGAAGAAAAAGTCAACATCCGTTATTTCATGGCTAGATGAAGATGAAACTGAAGAATATGACTGGTTTTCAAGGCTTGTTGACGCAACCCCTCAGTTACCGGAAGGCCAAGAACCGGTAGATGGTAGAACTATGGAGCAGGTCAAGATTATCCAGGAAAAGTTCAAGGTAAAGAAGATGACGAAAGCAGAGTTGAAACAAATCAAGAACGACGCTTTTCAACTCCTTAAGGACAACTCTACCAGTGCCATAGAAGTCGAATATCATCTCGACAACATAGCACGAGCCATGTCCAACAACATTGATTGGCTCAACCCTGAATCCAATATCGACTTCACCAGACCTGACAAAGCTCCATACTATACTGACTGGACAAAGCCACTACCCACCATTGGCCGACCCGATCAACCGAAGATTCCCTACCGATATTTCTTCAACAATGACCTGGAATTTCTTCAGCACGGTAGCGATGTAAGCAAGAAATACGCTACTTCACTCACCTTCCCATTCCCAGCAGCAATATTCTCCAACAATGTGGCCATCGAGGAAGAAGCCACACATATGTTCGTTGATAATGTGGTGAGTATGACCTTGATGCACTATATGGAATACATCACTGGCCTGAACGAAGAAGAATCTACTACAGAAGTTGCCAGGTACTCAAATCGAAGAAAGAGGTGTACAGTGAACATCAGATCGTTGCTATAATGCATGTCAGCCTGTCTACCAAGTGGGACTACTCATTCCTGAAGAAAATCGTAGTTAAACGCCAAGACGAACAGAAATATGTTGGATCGATGTACTCTAACCAAACTAACTTATATAGCTTGTTAAGGGCTTAATGATATCGGATAAATCCTAAGTCACTAACAATGAAACACTGAGCAAACTCTATTAAGTATGCAGAATTTACTTAACAAAGCTAAGAAGAATTAACTTTAACTTTCAACGATATTATTAATACTCTAAATCTGCTTGTTATGCAGATTCTTTAACAAGTCTAAAACTCTAAATATCGTACTTCTCTAAAACTCTAAAAACACATGTACTTTAGGATTCTAAAACATATATTCTCTAATGCCAACCTAGGGGTCCTTTTATAGGCTTAAGGATAACCCTAGTCGGTTTACAATTTGTAACCTTGTACAACAAGTAATCTAAACAAAGAATATTCTAGAATAACAAAGCTTTCCATAAACGAATATAGCAGTTCTTTAGCTTTGCAGTACTTTGACTTCGACAGCAGTACTTTGACTTTCACTTAGCAGTACTTTGAATCTCCAACACTTTGACTTCTTCAGTACTTTGACTTTCATATCCCAACAATCCTCCCCTAACTTGAATTCTACTTGCTTGACTTCAAGTTTCCTTTGTATCATTATCATTAACTTCAGTTAGCCTGTTGGAAAGATTGTGTCTTTATCTTCAGATTTGTCTTTGTATTGTGCTTGTATTGTCATTATCAAAGTAGTCTTTATTCTTTCAGTAACATTCTTTACATCAACCTTAATCAGTAATCTCTTTTCAGCAACATTCAACAAGCTCCATCTTTTCAGCAACTCAGCAACATATGACAATGTGTACATTAATTCAGTTTATGTTTCAGTCTATTCTCATCACTTCCAGGTGTGTAAACTCCTGTGAGAGGTGAATCATTGAAATTTTAATGGATTTTGATGTCTCTTTACCAAAGCCATTAACTCTTGAGTAACCAAATGTTTTAGGTGTGTAAGAACATGGTACATTGATAACCATATAATTTTTAGCAAATCATCAGCTATCAACAGATTTGATTTGTCTTTACCAAAAGTTGTACCCTTATGGACTAGTTAGTTCTTGCAACAATGGTGAACTAATTACCATATAAATGGTTTTTCCACAGCCTTTACCACAAACCATTTTCTTGTGGGCTAGCCAACTCTTCACATTTACTGATATGGTGAGTTGATTACCATACAACTTATTAGCAAGTTGTCAACTATAAAACGGATTTGAGATATATTTACCAGAGCCGTTTGCTCATGGATTAGCCAATCCTTTTGTAACTATGGTGGATTGATAACCTATTGTTGTTACCATCTCAAAAACCATTTATTTCTTTTAACCTTTGTTTCAAAATATTTATCACTTAACAAAAGTTTTCTTTTCAAAATCATTAGCTGGTTTAATGCTACAAGCACTACTTTGGCTAAAGTACTGTTTGACCAGCAGTACTTTGAATAAAGTACTGATATTTCAAAAATTTATTAAATAAAAATTCATACCAGTTATTCATATCAGCAATAGTTGTCCATCTGATAAATAATTTGATGACCATAAGTGCAATTTCATTATCTTCTTCAACTTCCATACCATGCTCTAGCATTTTCCTCATAAGATCTGATGTAAGCGGATATCTTCTATCTGCTAACATATGAATCATAGTTCCATCTTCTAACTCTAAAACATGTACTCCATGTGGGCATTGTATTACCTCCCCTTAAGCAAAGCACAGGACTATCTAACTAACTAATCAGTCCTCCCCTTAAACGTAGCTTAATAATTAATCATGCCAATGCTTACCACCAAGTGATTAAATCTTGAAACATCAAATCCTTTGGTGAGTAAATCAGCTACATTATCATCCGTGTGAACCTTGACAACATTAATGAGCCTGTGCTCATAACAATCTTTGATGAATTGCTGCCTAATTTGAAGGTGCTTTGTCTTGGAGTGATAAACTGGATTCTTCACAATGCAAATTGTACTCTCGTTCTCAATGTTGATAGGAGTATTCTTGAAATTGAACCCATAATCCAAGAGTTGATTCTGTATCCACAAAACTTGTCCACAACAGCTTGCAGCAACCACATATTCTGCTTCAGTGGATGATGTTGCTGCAATTGTTTGCTTCTTACACTGCCAGGAAACTAATCTTCTTCCAAGATATTGGCATCCTCCAGTAGTTGATCTTCTGTCATAGTTGTCACCTGCATAATCACTATCTGAAAAAGCTTCCAAGTGAAAAGGGGAATCCTTTGGATACCACAACCCTAACGTAGGTTGTTGCTTCAAATAACTGAAAATTCTCTTCACTGCATTCATATGAGAGACCTTAGGTGAGACTTGATATCTTGCACATAAACAAATAGCAAACATGATATCAGGCCTAGATGCAGTTAAATACATAAGACAACCAATCATAGATCTGTACAACTTGACTTCAACAGTTTGACCATCTTCATCCTTGCCCAATGAGTTGATAGATTTGATAGGTGTAGTGAATGGCTTCATAGCATCAAAGTTAAAATTCTTGAGTATATCTGAGACATACTTTATCTTGACTGATGAAAATTCCTTCCTTTGACTGTTTAACTTGAAGTCCCAAAAAGAATGTTAACTCACCCATAAAACTCATTTGAAATTTATTCTGCATCAGCTGCTCAAACTCCTTAACCATGGACTGTTTGGTAGCTCCAAAGATGATATCATCAACATATACTTGGACCAACATGATATCCTTCTTGTCTCTCTTGATAAACAAAGTCTTGTCAATGGCTCCCCTCCTGTAACCATGTTGTAATAAGAAAGTAGAGAGCCTCTCATACCAAGCTCTAGGTGCTTGATGAAGGCCATAAAGAGCCTTAACCACTTTGTAGACTTTGTTTGGATGTTCAGGATCTTCAAAACCAGGAGGCTGTTTGACATAAAGCTCCTCTGTAATAGTGCCATAGAGAAAGGCACTCTTGACATCCATCTGATAAACCTGAAATCCCATATATGATGCAAAAGCAAGGAATATTCGAATAGCTTCAATCCTGGCTACAGGAGCAAATACTTCATCATAATCTACTCCTTCTTCTTGTATGTAGCCTTGAGCTACTAACCTTGCCTTGTTCTTGATGACATTCCCTCTTTCATCTCTCTTGACTCTGAAAACCCATCTTGTACCAATGACTTTCTTTCCATCTGGTAGATCACACAGTACCCAAACTTCTTGAAGTTTGAAATGAAGAAGTTCTTCTTGCATAGCTTCAACCTAAATTTCTTTAGATAATGCCTGAGCTATATTCTTGGGTTCTTCTTGAGAGATAAAGCAAGTAAATAAGCATGTTTGATGATCCTTGTGATTTAGCCTGTTTTGTTTATAGACAAAGCTAAGTAAAGCATTGTAAGGTTTAGAAAAACCCTTAGCTTTGTATCTTGTAAGCACTCCAGAGTTAGAAGGTCCAATGATTTGATCAGTAGGATGATTCTTATGAACTCGTAAGATAGGAGTCTATGGAACTTCAACATTATCATCCAAATTAGTGAAATCAGCACCTTCATTGGAATATGAGAAAATACCTTCATCTTCAAATTCATCATCAGTGTCTTCTAAGCCAGGCATGGTAGGATCATCCAAATCATCCAAAGCGCTGTCAACAGGTGCAACAGTACTTTGATCGAAAGTACTATCACCCAAAGTACTGTGAGGAAACTCTACATTCTTGTTCTTTTTCTTTGCTTCTTCATAAGCTTTTCATTAATCATCATCATAAGATTGTGCTATGACATCTTGAAAAAGCATCCTATTAAGCTCATCTTGAATAGCTTGATCTTCAGCAGATAATGTAGATTTTGGCTCATCAGTACCTTTGTCCTTCTCAACAGTTATAGGTTCTTCATCAGGAACAACATCAGGTCTAATATGGACTCCATGAACAACATACTATAGATCTTCTCCATTGTGTACAAGTTGATTTTCTTCTCTAACAGGTACATAGTTCATAGAAAGAGTCAAAACTTCAAGATCAAACATCCAATCAGGACCTTTACCCTCCTGATTCTCTTGATCTTCTAAAAATTCAACATGAAGACAATCTTGAATCTTCTTGGTGACTCTATTGTATACTCTGAATCCTTTGCTATTGGTGCAGTATCCCAATAAGTATCCTTCTTCTGACTTTCCATCAAATTTTCCCAAATTATCAATTGTGTTGAGAATAGTCAAAGGGCATCCAAAAGGTTTCATAAAACGAATGTTGGGTTTGATTCCTATCAGCAACTCATAAGGTGTCTTCATCTGAGGTTTGGTGACTGAAACTCTATTCAGCACATAGCAAGCAGTACTTACAGCTTCAGCCCAGAATTGAATAGGTAGTAATGAATCTGCAAACATTGTTCTGGCTGCTTCAATCAAAATTATGTTCTTTCTTTCTGCAACACCATTATGTTGTGGAGTTCTAGCAATACTGAATTCCCTTTTGATTCCTTTCTTTGCACAAAATTCATCCATAAGCTTGTTCTTGAATTCAGTCCCATTATCACATCTAATACCTCTTACTTTAAGTCTCAGTTGGTTTTCAAGTGCTATAATTAGATCATGAATAGCATCAAAGGTGTCATCTTTTAATCCCAAGAAAAATACCCAACTGAATCTACTGCAATCATATGGCACAATCAGACAGTACTTCTTCTTGTTTAGACTAGCAACATAAACAGGTCCAAACAAATCCATGTGCAGCAACTCCAAAGGTTCTCTAATAGTTCTTTCTTCAAGCTTTTTACATAAAGCTTTATGTTATTTACCCTTCTTGCACGCCAAACAGGAGTGATCATTCTTGTAGGTTTTGGTGGGTAAACCTCTAACTAAATTTCCTTTGACCAATTTGTTGATATTCTTGAAATTTACATGGCCCAATCTTCTATGCCACTGATGTGCTTCTTCAAGTGTTGCTTTTGCCACTAAACATGTTGCTCTTTCAGAAGACCTAAGAGTCCTCATATCAAGACTGTACACATCATTGGTTCTTGGTACTCTCAGTATTAACAAGTTATCATCAACATGCTTGAACTAAGGGGAAAGTATAAGACATTCCTTGTCAGTGAATAGCACAGAATACTTCTTGTCACAAATCTGAGATACTGACAACATATTGAACTTGAGCTCCTTCACATATTGAACATTTTCAAAATATATGCTCCCTGCCTTGATGGTTCCTTTCCCACTAATTATTCCTCCACTAGCATCATTCCCAAATGCAACTCTTCCTTCACAATATAACTTATAATATGACAGAATCTCCTTGTCTCCTGTTATGCTTCCAGAGCAACCACTATCCACAATTAGATGATCTTTAAGCTCCTCTTCTGGGTTGCCCTGCACAAAGATAAAAGAGTTAGTTAATTTTAGGAACCTAAGCCATTACTGACTTGTGTTCCCCTTGTGGAGTTACATACTTAAATTCTTTAAGTATGTAATTGACACTGTCTTTAAGCACATGATCAATTATCTTTGGTTGTTCAAAAACTTGTGTTGGTTTTTCATTAAAAATCTCTTTTTCAATCAAGTTTTCTTTATTATTTTCAAATAAAATCTCTGTTTCAGTCTCACTTCCTGAAAGTACTGTTTGTTCCCCATCAGTACTTTCCTTCTTAACCCATTTGGTTTTAACTTTTGATGTAGAGTCCCTTAATCTAGATACTTTCCTTGAGTTGTAACGCCTTCTAGATTGATAGTAATTAGATCTCCTAGGGTTCCTATTCCAAAAGGTGTTTGGTGAAAACTGAGTAGTACTTTGAGGAAGTACTGGTTTTGGCTTAACAGTACCTTGGAAAGTGTTTGAAGGTACCGGGGGTTTTTAAAAGGTCTTCTCTAGTGAGGGTACCTATGGTCTTGTGAGAAGTTTCTATGGTTAACCCTATGTGAATGATTCAAAGCTGGTCTAGTCTCCCTTGGTTTTTGGTTAGCAGTTCTATTCTTTGGGAATTTACTTAGGTATTCTGAGTGAAAGTCACAGCGCTTAATCAAATGATCAGGACTGTAACAAAAAAAAACATAATTTTTGACCTGTTATCCCAAAATTGTTTCCTCTATGTGTATGACCAAAACTATTATGTCTTCTAGGTGAATGATGAAAACTGTTTTGACCAAAATTATCCCTAAAAGGTTTAGCAGTATTTTGAAAAGGTTTTCCTAAAGGTACTACTGAACATGTAGCAGTACTTTGAGTTGAAGGTACTGCTTGACTTTTAACATCATTATCCTTAGATTTTTTAACAGTTTCTTTTGGGGTTTCAGACCTAGATTGACTAGTAAGCTTTTTCCTAAACTCTAGGTTGTCTACTCCAAAACGAGAAACATCTGGTCTAAGAGGTTGAAAACTACCAGTGGGATGAGAGACAACATGATAACCTTTGTCTTTCTTATATTCAGGAGGTGTTTCACTAATTGATTCCTCATTACTAGATGTGTCTACATAGTTAATGAGTTCATCATCACTAGTTGTTATATCCTCAAAATCAAGGTCATCCTGATTACTAGGTGGGTTTTCCTCTATGCTACTAAAGTCCATACCAAATCCTAGTCCAGTTCTAATGTAGGCTCTTCTCTGTTTTTCAACATAACTAACATAAAAAAGACCAGATTGTCCCCAAGTAGCAAACTTTTCTAGCAACTCATCTCTCTCCTTAGTCAGTTTTTCAATTTCAGAAATCTTACAATTTAACTTCCATTCACTTAATTTTAACTGATAATCCTGTTGTTCATACTTTTCTGCCCAAGCCATTTCATTATTTTCACGAGTTATTATTTTGGCTTCCATAGACTCTAAAGTAATTTGATAACCATCTACCTCAGACCTAGCCCTTTGATAATTATCTCTTTCAGTAACATAATCATTTAGCACTTTTTGATAAAAATTATGACACTTAGAGCATACCTCAGAGATAGGAGGTGAATTTGGTGAAGTGGCTACCATAGCAAGTAGAACAGGATCATCTTCACTCTCCATGCTCCAGTCAAAGCTTCCATAACCATCTCTAGATTCCATAGGAGCAAATCCAGGTTCCTCATCAAACGCTGTGCTCCAATCAAACTCTTTCATTGATTCGTCCACTGCTTCCTCCATAGCTACCATACAATAGGTTGCTAGTTCATCATCAAACTCTGCACTCCAGTCAACCTCTGATAGATTCTCTTGAGCAACCAAAGCTTTTTTTTCTGTAATAGGAATTTCTTTTATCTCAAGCTTTGGTTTCTCAGTCATCCTGTTTGCTTGATATTTAGCAAACCTGCATTCCCTTGCAAAGTGTCCAGTCTTTTGACAATTGAAGCATTCAATTTTGGACTTGTCAAAGGTGATTCCCTGTTTCGGTTTGAAGTCAATGCCTCTTCCTGTCTTCTTCATGAACTTCCTGATCGTTGCAGTGATCATTGCAACTTGCCACCTGATATCAATTTCTTCAAGAGCATCTTCTTCAATTTGTGACAAATCTTCTTCATAAGTAACAGGAAGAGTAGCTTGCTATGCAAAGAATGAGCACACAACTTCATCAGAATGGTTGGTATTTGTTGGTGAGGCTTGTTGAGAAAAGGTGGGGGTAGAGTAGGCAACAGTACTTTGAGTAGGAGAAGCAGTACTTTTAGTGGAAGTACTGCCTCTCTTTTCAGATGACAAAAAGGCAATACTGTGAGATTTTGAACTAGTTTGGCCATTCATCTCATGCTCATACACCTTCAGATGATTGTAAAGATCATCAAATTCCATAACATCCAAACCAGGTTGTCCTCTGATCATAGTAGCAATCACATGCCATGTCGATGGCAAACTCCTTAAGAACTTTAGATTAGCATCTTCAACTGAAACCTCTGCTTTGTACAGCTCCAGCATGCTGAGAAGATTTTGGAATTTGTCATAGGCAGCATCAAGGCCTTCTCTTTCTCCAACAGTGAATGTTTCAAACTGCTGCTTCAACAGATTTCTGTGCATCTTTTTGGAAGCATCATTACCTCCAAACCTTGTCTTGAGAGTAGTCGGAGTTGCTTTGCATCTTTAGCATCATGGAACTTGAGTAGATGACCATCTGGAATAGCAGACAACAATATATTGAGAGCCTTCTCTTGATTTCTAATTGTTGCTGCTGGTAAGAGTGCTTTGGGTGGTTTAGGTTGTCCAGGAATCTCTACAGGTTCTGGAACTACTTCATTACCATTGACAATTACATTCCATAGTGCATGGTCTGTAATAGCAATGTACTGCCTCATCTTCATGCTCCATAGGTCGTATTCTCCCTTCTTAATGATTGGTATTCTTAGTGAGGTGATGGATGGGGGTGGAACAGCTTCAGTCGACATCTTTAGGTTTTTGTTGTTAACTAGGTTTTAAGGTTTCTTCTTAGTCAGAGTTTCCACACAAGCTCTGATACCACTTGTTGGATCGATGTACTCTAACTAAACTAACTTATATAGCTTGTTAAGGGCTTAATGACCTCGGATAAATCCTAAGTCACTAACAATGAAACACTGAGCAAACTCAATTAAGTATGCGGAATTTACTTAACAAAGCTAAGAAGAATTAACTTTAACTTTCAACGATATTATTAATACTCTAAATCTGTTTGTTATGCAGATTCTTTAACAACTCTAAAACTCTAAATATCGTACTTCTCTAAAACTCTAAAAACACATGTACTTTAGGATTCTAAAACATATATTCTCTTATGCCAACCTATTGGTCCTTTTATAGGCTTAAGGATAACCCTAGTCGGTTTACAATTTGTAATCTTGTACGACAAGTAATCTAAACAAAGAATATTCTAGAATAACAAAGCTTTCCATAAACGAATATAGCAGTTCTTTAGCTTTGCAGTACTTTGACTTCGACAGCAGTACTTTGACTTTCACTTAGCAGTACTTTGAATCTCCAGCACTTTGACTTCTTCAGTACTTTGACTTTCATATCCCAACAGAATATGACTTATCTGAAGTGGATTTTCCAAGATTTTCACTCAATGACATTGAAGACATGTATCTTGCTAAGGTACAAGGTCGAATGCGACATTTCTCCACCAGCATCCAGCTCCAGTACATCAAGTCATTGCTGATATTCATCAGAAGCATCGTTATCCAGGAACGTGCTGAAGACATTCAGCTTGCCGTGGAATCATATAAAAAACGTGTTAATCTCACCAAACCACTGCTAGACCTTCCCGATATCAACCACCTGGCTCAGTACACCATTCTCACGAAACCAAAATTTGGCGTAGTTTACCGCAGTGAACTTCATCGGAATTGCTTCATGGCGTGCAAGGAGCTTCACAAGTTTTGTTATCACACTTTGAGAAGGTTAGGGACGGGTTAGCATATCGGTTAAAGGAGATTCATGAAGGCATATGGTCGAAGAAAAGGTGGAATTCGAGGGAAAAGAGGGATGCGAAGAAGATCATTACCAGGATTGATGAAAGGTTGTTTCATCGTGATCAGATAAGGACATTGGATAGTTTCGTGGGTGGACTTCAAAGCATATCTCTAACAGGCTACCAACATCTAGAAAGAACTCCTGGTGTTATTGACGGACTTCATGGTACTCCTTGATTTGTTTCTTTCACTATTATTTGGATGTGTTGATCTATACTTGAAGATGGCTTGTGCACACATAACAGTGTACAACCCGTACTTGTAATGAAAGGACCCTGTGGTACGCTTCAGTGCCACAATCCTATAAAAGGGGCGAAAGCTTCTTACTTTTGAGTAAAACTTATCAAAACTTTCATTTTTCAAAGTTTTGCTCAAAAGAACAAATACTTCCCCTTATGATTTTTAAAACCTCAAAAGTTAATATCACTTGTTAAGGGGGAGTATTTGCTTAAAACTTTGTTCACAAATTGTTCTTCGTGGAAATCTTCCCACAAACTCGAAATGGACATATTCGATATCAAAATTTCGTAAAAAGTAACATTAATATGCCATTCGGTATCAAAATTTCGTCAAAAATGGACATATTCGATACATCAAGGCAACCATTAATTTGGGGATCTGGTATCCGAAGGATTCTGGTTTTGAACTAATAGCTTTTTCAGATGCTGATCACGCAGGTTGCTTAGACTCTCGGAAAAGTACTTCAGGTGCTCTACAATTTCTTGGTGATAAACTGGTGTCATGGCAATCGAAGAAGCAGGATTGTACATCGCCGTCCTCAACTGAAGCAGAATATGTAGCCATGTCGGCGTGTTCTGCTCAAGTTATTTGGATGCTAACACAACTCAAAGACTATGGTTACGTATTTGACAGAATCCTGATGTACTGCGACAATCGAAGTGCTATTGCTATCTCGTGCAACTCTGTTCAACATTCGAAGTCCAAGCACATCGATCTTCGATATCATTTCATCAAGGAGCATGCGGAAAAGGGTACTATTGAATTATACTTTGTGGGTACTAAATATCAACTGGCAGACCTTCTCACCAAAGCCTTAGCTCCTGCTATGTTTAATGAGTTGGTCCACCAGATTGGTATGAGGTTTTTGACTCCAGAGGAACTAGACGAACTTTTCAAACAATCTTAAAACCAGTCAAACACCAAAACCTCTTATGTAAATAAATTTTTCAAAAACAAAAATACAAAAATATTCTTCTATCTAATTTCTTTCAAACATTGCAAGTACAAAACTTCCTTCAACACTTTGTTCTATCAAACTTTTCACAATTTTCCCGAACAAGTGTTGAGAGGGAGAATGTAAATATTTTATGTTTTATAAAACCTTGTAAATATTTTATGTTTCATAAAATCTTGTACTTGCATGTTACCCTAAACTGGTTGTATCTTTGATAATGGTGGACACGTTTCTTGCTTCTTGACTCTCCCCGGACCCAAATTTGTAAAATTTATCTATTTTCAAAGTCGAGGGGGAGTGTCGTCATGTTTCTTTCCAAACTTACACTTCATACTTAACCAAAATGGAACTTATGGGTTATGGACGTAAATGGTTGAGGTGGAGGGACCAAAGCTGTCAAAAGTTCAAACTAATTTTTTTTCAAAACTCTCCACCAAATATTCTTTCACATTTAATACAACACATTAAATTTCTCAACCAACACATCCTACGCCTAAGATTCAATCCACTAATCTGTGTTATAATCTTCAATTATGTAACTGTTTAATGATTCTAGGTGTTATTCTAAACATAGGTTTTGATTTATTCGAAAAACCAACGGTTAGATTTAACCCTAGGCGTGGTTCCATGTTTAACGCATATGCGTATGAACATGCAATCACGTTTGGGTGTTTGTTGTGATATTAGTGTGTTAAAACATTGTTGATATCATTCTAAAAGTATTTCAAACATGAAAACCAACCCAGAAACTTCAATTAATCATTTTCGAGAATTAGGGTTTATGCGTGAGAATTGGGGTTTTTCTATTGTGAGTGTTTCTGTGTAATTAGATGATTGAATGATATTTGCTACATGCTTAATTGTCTAAAACCACCCTTGATTCTTGCCCAAATACATGAATTTTGTAAAATTGAGAACTAGGGTTTAAGACTCGTTAGAATTGGGGATTTTTGATTCTTGAGGTTTTGGATGTTAAAACTTGTTGCAATACAATCACAAAGCCTCTAAGACATCCCATAATAAATTTGGTGCCAATACCATGGCTGGATTTCTTATTCGTAAGAATTGAAACCTTAGGGTTTAAGATTACGCATAAGCAAATCCTACGCGTAACCATCATTAAATGTGATCTCTTGTGATCTTGAATAGAGGTTGACTAGAGTATTAATGGATATGTTATGATGAATTTATTTCAGGTTATTACGCGTGCAAAATCAGATTCAAGGTTAAAATGGAACTCTACGCATAAATAATCATCTTACGCATAGAAAGTTACAAGTAAGAGAAATCTTACGCGTAACTCTTATGTTAGGACCGTTTATCATAAGATTTATGTTGTTTGGAGGTCGGGGTTGGTGGAAGAAGATGAAGATCTTCACCCTTTTAGTGAGAGAAACTAGAGAGAGGGAGGAGAAGATAAGGATGACTTTATTGATAAATAAGAAAACAAACACACACCAAATTCTTCACCTCACCCCTCATGGAGAGTAATGAGGGGTATTTATAGGCTCAACAAACCTTAACTTTGCCACTTAAACGATACTAGTCCCTGTGGGCAAAGTATACTACGCATCTAGTCCAATTCACGTAAGTGACGTTATCTTTATAAAAAAGCAAGGCTAACAATCTCCCTCCAAGATATCGTCACAGGTGAATGGTTACAATGAGACCTATAAATACAAAACAAAGTAAATTACAATAGTAATGAACAATGTTGACTTTGTTGAAGCGCAGAGTCTATGTAGTCTTGATACTGAGGCAAACTTGAAGTTCTCTCTTCTGACGATCTCGACATTTGATCTTTGGCGCTGACGGTACAAATCCTTGTAGCTCTGAACTTCAACTGTAACGGTCTAGTTAGGTTATTACTCCCTCCTAACTAGTGAGCCTTTTTCTTTCTTTTGCTCCCTCCTGAATCGACAACTCTCTTCCAACACTCAGCGGAGAAAATAAACTCTTGAAGCACAATGGTTGTCGTTCTGGGAACATCGTAACAACATAACTCACTTAGTATTGCATCCAAGTTGGTAAAAAGCCCCGATGTACACACACTACTTTTCCTTCTTCGGTCTTAAGCACAAATCCCTTCGTAATCCAATCACAGAAGATGAAATTCCAACTTCTCCCTCCTGATGGTTGCGAGCTATCAGAATCATCATAATGTTGCGTACATGCCGTATTACCTTTTTCTTGATGCAATATTAACATCATAGCTTGATCAAAATTCTGTGAGAATATGTCGCAAAAATACTCTCAATAATTCTTCTCTCAATCCAACCTTTAATCGAACCTCCTTTGAATTCATCGGCTAATAGTAATGACCACATATGGAGAAAACCCGATACGACAAACTTGAAAAGGAAGTAAACATCCCAACTTTGTGACTTACTGCTTGTTCTAAATTCTTGAACAATCCACAACGCCGTGTGACACTGAGTACTAAAACTTCCTCAAAGTGATAGTTATACACTGTGAGCACTACAACGTAACTCCTTACATCAGTTATAACCAGATTGTCAATTCAAAATCACTTAAAGTGACAGTAATACCCCAACAAGTTATCTTGAGACATGCATCCAACCAACCATCGTCTAAAAGATAAAGAAGATCACCCGTGAAATGTCACATCAATTTCGCATCAATAATACTGTACAACAACCCCGTAGTCATTTTTTCAGATCTTTGCTCAAGCCGTGAATATATGTATCCCTCCGTGAAAATTTACACCATACCAAAATACCACTCATTAATTAGGATATAACATTGAATGTCTATATATATATATATATATATATATATATATATATATATATGCCCAAATCTATCAGCCCATTCCAGATTTTCGAGTAGGAGGCCCAAAACTTGTGAAGAAATTCAAATGGCCCAAACCCACTCAAAAGAAAACGATCCAAATTCATTCCTAAATTGCAACCGGTTATATATTTAACCTAAAACATACGCTTAACTTTTCTTACGCATAACTTCAGAGTTATGCGTAAATACTCTGTAGATGCTCCTTAGGCGTAAGTTTAGGGTTTTGACCCAGTTGACCATATTTCCGGCGAGTTTTTCCGACCAAAAAACCATTCAACTTCATACAAAAGCCAGAAAAAACTGCTATGAATGTTCTTGAATGCCCAGTATGACCAAAGTTTGACCAATAATATATTTCACATATGGTACCAAAAAGTCATAAAGATGATAAGAGATATTGTTTGGACCAAGAGATAACACAAAACAGATATCTTGACATGTAACGACCAGGACAGTTTTGGACCAAAAATAAGGATAACACAAACTTGTATAAACTGTTTACCCACAATACTCGGAAAAAAAATTTCCGACCCCCAAAATAAGCACAAAACAGCTTCAACAAGGTACAAAAACCAACATAAATCATCAAAACATAACCATGGCTCTGATACCACTTGTAGGACCTTAAATATCTCAACCTTATCACTTTACCAAGCTAACCAAACGTATACTATGCGTAACACGAGTATAACATGAAACAAACACAAACATATGATATGCTTAAGAAGATGAAATAGAAAGATTAAGAAAGGTGGTAACTTAAGATGTTATGCGTATGAACAAGAGAGAAAGACGAAACAAGAACTTGTTGTATTGCTTAAAGAAAACACACACACACACACACACACACTCAAGCACACCCCTCAAATGAGACTTTGAGGGGTATTTATAGTACAAGTAACATAATGCTCTAAGGCTTGGCCATGGGCCGTGAGATGGGCTTGGACATGGATTGGGTTACATGAACTTATACAAGGCTAGCTTAACTAAATGATTAACCATTTAGCTTAGCCCAATCCACGAGCCCGTTGACTATTCTAGCACGATATCTAACACACGTTACAAAGTTCCTAAACGTGAATGACCATCACTTCTAATAAAAATGTTACGGCTAACAATCTCCCCCTAAGGGGTGGTCATTCAAAAGATGCTCCACTTGATTAGGTATTTACTTTCCTTGAGCTTGAACTTTGCGTGTAGATATAGAATAATCTTGATTCTTTGTTCCTTCATGCTTTGTGATCAATTAATGTGGTGGTCTGTCGTTGTCAACTTCGTTGGTTAGGTGTCTCCACGTCTTTCTCCACCATGCTCACACTTCTATTTGACTTTTAATTGCCAATGATGTAGTTCTCGAGTCTTTATACTTTGTAGATTCTTTGACATTGATGAAGAATCATCTTTAACTTTGTGTTGCCTTTAATTTTGATGAGAACTTTCATGTGTTGTTGGTATGAGCATGTGGAGAATCTGCACGATCTCTTCCTCCCGCGAGCATCCATAAGAAGAAAACATAAAACATGGGTTAGAAATAATCCAGCGCTTACAAGTTTGAATTTCGAGTGTGTTAACAGCATAGTGTGAAAACACGTCTCTAATTCTCATAAAGGCCTTTCCTGAACTAGAGTCCCACAAGTGAGATAACACGATGTACCGAAGTACACCCACAGTTCAGGTGAGTCGCTGAGGTACACCCAAGCATCACCCCACTACTGTAGACCATTTGAGACACACTAAACGTAATCTACGGGGAGTTACCGAAGTGACCTGCTGTCAGGGCTGCTTGATGTTGACCCTGGTAGGAGTTTCCATTCAATCATTGAAGATCACAGATGTGAAACCTCTCATAAATGTTCTGGCAGATTGCTAAGATCTGCGTAGGACTCTAGAATATATCACTTGTGTCCTTATTGATGAACAGCAAACGATGTCATGTCAAGTGTTCCTATGAGATCTTTTGATGAATCTCGTGGCTCTAGACTCAATAGTGCATTTTGGTTTTCCTGAGCGGAGACTAGGGAGAGGGTCTCCTTCTTCAATACTAACGATCTCTAAGAGAAAGCCGATAGTTTACGTAGGGTTCCAAGTGAGAATGAAATAAATCTTTTTAAGAGGAATTGAGTGGCTAGAAGGTTTAGTGCAGTGCGTCACTGGGTCCATGACGTCTTTGTCTTCAATATTAGTGTCATCTAGTGACAACCAGTAGCAGATGAATTGAACCCGGTTTCTGCCCTAAGGTTGAATTATGGTGGGCTATTTCTTTTCACCCTTTTTCATTACTTTTCTTTTTAATTCTTCAACCCTTTCTTTCTCCTTTCTCACATTACTCCTTTTTTCAATCATACCTAAGGACTTCTAGTTCTAAACTATCTGTGATATCCTTGGGTAGATCTCTCCGGCTCTGGCGGATCATAGGACTTATTTCTTATCCTTAGTTACCTTATAACTCCATGATTGTCCTATTGTTTCCATAAAACCATTTTTCTTGAAAATCTCTCAAAGTGTTTATGATTATCAAAACATTTTGTTAACACCTTGAGAGTTTTGTTTTTCAGAAACACTCCCCCTTCACATGTGCTTATATTGTTTTAACTGAAATTTGCACAGAGAGGGTAGAGTTCACACTTTTTTGAATTGATCGACTTTTAATGAACAAGACCGATTCGAGACACGGTTTATATCACTAGTGAACTAGCTTGAAATTATTACCCGTCCTGGTCAAGTCCATAGAAAGTTTCTCCAGATGGTACATGATTCCTCGTCAATTCAATGGTTACGACTGAGTCGAGCTCTTTTGAGAATCAAACAACGATCATTAAACTTTTTGATCACATTTTAATCACGTCTTCTCCCCCTCAAAAATAGCATATCCGTGATATTTTTGATATCAACGGATTAAACAACATTTTAGAATCTTTTGAGGAGATAAACGGATTTGATTTAAGCATGAATTTGGAAAATTTATGTTTTATACTCCCCCTTTAATAAAGCATAATCAATTAAAGGGTTTTCGAGGGAGTTAACTTGAGCACAAAATATTTTGAAAGATTTTGAAAATCTTTTTGAACAATCTTGAAAAGGTGCTCAAGATGATGATGATTTCTCACTAGTTTTAAATGTAGTGCACTGAAGCGTACACTTGATTTTTTCTTTAAAAAACACGAGTTTTGATTTGAAAATAATCAAAAGTCATCATTTTAGTCCGGGTTTCGTACTGAAGTATACGAAAGCCATTTTTGAAGACATTTTTGAGAAATGACATGTTATAGAAAACATTTAAAGAACTCTCGCTCAAGCTTCTGTATATGTCCGTATCATTGTGAGAAGAATATTTTTAGATTTTTGATTTTCTATTGTTTTTGTATTTTTTGAAAGTTTTATATTTTTATATTTTGCTTTTGTTGGTTTTTCAAATTTTGTATTTTGTTTTTCAAAAATATTTACAGCAAAGCTTTTTGGAAAATCATTTTCAAGAAAATTCGAGAAGACGTTCTAACTCCTCAGGGGTTAGGCTTCACATTCCAATTCGTCGAACCAAATCCTTAAACCGTTCTTTTGGAAGGGCTTTAGTGAATAGATCAGCGAGTTGGTAATCTTTCTTCACGAAAAATAATTCAACAGTACCTTCTTCCACATGTTCTTTTATGAAGTGATAGCGGACTCTGATATGCTTGGTCTTTGAGTGATGAACAGGATTGCATGAGATGGCTATGGCACTTTTTGAGTCACAATACATAGGTATTTTATCAAAAGTAAACCAATAATTTGTGAGTTGTGTTCTCATCCATAGAACTTGAGCACAACATGCAGATAGAGACACATACTCGGCTTCAGTGGTTGAAAGTGCAGTGCAATCTTGTTTCTTTGAAGACCAGCTTACTAACTTTTCACCCAAAAATTGTGCTCCTCCTGATGTACTTTTTGCTGTAACTTGGTCACCTGCGTGGTCCGCATCTGAAAAGGCAATTAGATCAAATCCGGATTCCTTCGGATACCAAAGTCCCATGTGAATGGATGTCTTCAGGTACCGAAAGATCCTTTTAACCTCTTTGAGGTGCAGTTCGGTAGGCTTTGCCTGAAACCGTGCTAATAGGCAAGCAACAAAATGAATATCGGGTCGACTAGCAGTGAGGTACATGAGAGAACCAATCATGCTCTGATATTTTTTCGGATCAATAGGTTTCCCAAACAAATCGGCTCCAACTTTTGGTGAAGTTACCATTGGTGTACCGACCGAATCACAATTATCCATACCATGATTTTTCAAAATCTCAGTAGTATATTTAGCATGATTAATAAAAATTCCACGTGGGGATTGATGTATTTGTAAACCAAGAAAAAACTTTAGTTCCCCCATCATGGACATTTCAAATTTCCTTTTCATGAGATTTTCAAAATGTTTTGAAAGATTCGGATTAGTGGACCCAAAAATGATGTCGTCCACGTAAATCTGAACAATCAAAATATCGTTTTTGCATTTTTGTGTAAACAAGGTAGGATCAACCGTTCCTTTGGTGAAATTGTTTAGAATCAGGAAAGAGGATAGTTCGTCATACCACGCTCTCGGAGCTTGTTTCAAACCATAGATTGCCTTTTTGAGTTTGTAGACGTAGTCTGGATGTTCCATGTCTATGAAGCCTTCTGGCTAACTCACGTACACTTCTTCTTTCAGAGTTCCATTCAAGAATGCGGTCTTAATGTCCATCTGATAAACCGTTATGTTTTTGTGAGCTGCATAGGCTAAGAATATCCTGACTGCTTCAAGTCTAGCTACTTGCGCGAATGACTCTTCAAAGTCTATCCCTTCTTCCTGTCTATATCCTTTGGCCACGAGACGAGCTTTGTTGCGAATTATAGTCATTTCTTCATCCCTTTTGTTCTTCCATAACCATTTGAGATCAATGACGCGAATGTAAATTGGTCTTGGAACCAAATCCCAAGAGTCATGAAGACGGTATTGGAGAAGTTCCTCCTGCATTGCTTTTATCCAAGCGTTATCTGCCATTGCCTCCCTAATGTTCTTCGGTTCAATATTGCTAATTGAGCAAATGTAAATGCACAAGTCGCAATCGGTGGAAAGTTGGCGTCTCGTCTGAATTAGCCGTGAAGGTTCACCAATAACTTGTTCAATTGGATGGTCTTTTGTCCACTTCAGAGTAGAAGGATACCGTTGGTTAAATGTATGAGAGTTAGATGGTTCTCGTAAGCTTGAAGATGATTCAGCTGATTCGATAGCAAATGGGTTTTCAAAGAAGTCGTCATCTAACGTTGCATTGTTATGGTTTTGAGTAGGTTCTTCTTGAAATGATATGTTTTGGTTTTGCTCATCAACTGCTGGTAAAACTGTTGTAAGAATAGGATTTACAGAAGTTGATGTAGATGACGTTGATGGAGTTGGTGCATTGGTTTTGACCGTTGTAGATGCATCTTCTGTTGGTGGTGTTGGATGATTTTGAGCGGGTGCAGCGGAATGATGGTTTGATGCATTTGTCGAAGTTCCACCATAGTATTCATCGAACATTAACTCAAAGAATTTCTCCCATTCTTGTTCATGAGGTGTGTCAGCAAAAGTTGATGGAGCTCTTTGTTGTATGAGTCCTGAACTGATGTGTCCAGAAGTCTGCGGGTTTGGTGCGGGTTCTAATCTGTTTGGATTAAAAGCCATCGACTTTAGCACGGGTTCTAGAGCGAGTCTCTCTAAAGCCATTTTTGAAAGTTCATCAAACTTCACATTCATCGTCTCCATTATCTTCCTAGTTCTTCTGTTACACACCCTGAATGCCCTCGAGTTTTTTGAGTATCCAATGAAGATTCCAATATCACCTTTAGCTTTCAGTTTTCCTTGATCTTCTCTGTCGTTCGTTGGATAGCACAAAGCGCCAAACACGTGAAGGTAAGAGATTTTAGGTTTTCTGTTGTTGATTAGCTCATATGGGGTTTTATTGAATCTTGGATGGATTAGGGATCGATTCTGAGTGAAACAAGCAGTGGCAACAGCATCAGCCCATAGAAATAAAGGTGCACTAGAATAAATTAGCATTGTACGAGCAGCTTCCACATGAGTACGATTTCTTCTTTCAACTACCCCATTCGGCTGTGGAGTTCTAACAACTGATGTCTGATGTGTGATTCCAACATCTTCAAAATAAGTTCTTAACTCCTGATTAGTGAATTCTGTGCCGTTGTCTGTTCTTTCTACTCTTACTGGAGCTTGAAGAAGTACTTGAATACGTTTCAGGAAGGTGATGATGATGCCTGGTGCTTCGTCTTTTGACCTAAGAAACTTAACCCATGTATATCTTGAATAGTCATCAACGATATCAAGAATATACTTTTTCCCATTAATGCTTTCTACTCTCATTGGGCCACATAAGTCCATGTGCAACATATGCAACCTTGCTTCCGAACTAGGTACGGGTTTGGGTTTATATGATGCTCTTTTTCTTTTTCCTTGTTCGCATGATGGACATAGGTGATCCTTGGTGTATTTGATCTTTGGATGTCCGTTGACGATGTTTTCTTTGGCAAGTTTGTTGATAGTGTCGAAATTGAGATGGGATAATCTTCTATGCCACAACCAGGGCTTTGTTCCAGCTGCTCGTGTCATAAGACATATTGGTGATGAAGATGCCATTTGGTTAATGTCGATAGCATACAAGTTTGTATCACGATTCCCAGTTAAGAGATCAGTGCCATTCAAGTTTCTAACGAAGCAAGCATTTTTCCTAAAAGCAACCTCTAAATTTTCATCATAGAACTGCCCGACTGAAAACAAATTGTGTCCCAACCCTTCAACATAGTAAACCCGAGTGATCAAATAATTTCCAAAAGGTAGATCTCCAAAACCCATGATAGCTGCTACATGATCATTTCCAAATCGTACAGTTCCTATGAATTTCTAGACGAATCTGATCAGCAGCTTCAGATTCCCGGTCATGTGCTTGGAGCAACCCGAGTCGACGATCCAAAGACATATTTCGATAACTTGCCAAGAATAGAAGAAGAAGATTTTGGAAACCGTTTTGATTTTGGTTCCTTTAGGTTAGAGGTAAAATCCTGATCACACTCATAGAAGTTATCTACTGGGAAGTCAGGTTCCTCACTCATTCTACCATTCTGGAGTTTGAAGGTTCTACCCGTTGGTTTCCAAATATCATCCCTAAAGTAAGGACTATGCTTCCTATCAGTAGTGTAAGACCTAAATCTTGCAACTAGTCTTCCTATGGGTTTAGCATAAGTTCTTTTAGGAAGGTTCTTCTGAACAGGCTTAACAATATCATTCTTAGAAACACAATCATCATGAATATTAGTTAAAGATTGCTTGCAAGTTAAACAAAGAGATTCAACACATTCATTAGACTTTGCAAGTTTCATAGGTTCATTACATTCAGATGAAATGTCTTTCTTATTATAAAGCGGTAAATTCCTAGGGTGGTCTTCTACTTTCTTCTCTTTATTCAAGCTACTACTCTTAGAGGCATGCGAGACTCTATTGTTCCTTGTATTGCTCTTAGGCTTTAGTCTGCGGCTCCTAGAGGTGCTTTCTAGTCCTGTAGAAGGTAAGGCACACATATTAGGATTCACTTTGTTATCAAGAGAAGTGGTTTCGGCTTTCCTAGTCTCTTTAGAGTGCTTGTTTAAACTTATGTCGTTTATTCCATATGTTTTAGATACGGAGGCAGACGCATTAGTGGTACTCATCCTAAAAAGGCCAGGTGCTAAAACTTTTTCTTTTAGCTTAGGCAAGGCGGGTGGATTGACTGGTTTTGGCAAATCATTTTTCACATTGACTTTTGGAGGAGGCATAGAAATTGACATTTTTGGTTTGAAAACCGGTTTGGGAACATTTTCTTTCTCCTCAGTCAATGGTTTTGCAATCTTAGTATCCACAGCCTTTCCTTTTTGACATTCCAGCTAAGTCCTCAAAAGATCATTTTTCTCTTTCATGTCATTATAGGCACGCTCATATGACAGTTTGTCATACTTGCATTCCTCAGTTTTTCGATCATGTTGTTTAAAATATGAGACATTTTCTTTTTCAAGTTTTTCAAGAGCTTTTTCATATTTTGAAACAATTTTGGAGGTCTCAGACTGGAGTCTTTCATGATCTTCAACAGAATAAGTTTGTAAAACAATGGACATAATATCGGTACACAGAACATCTTCGAAGAGAGAATCATTTAAAATTTCCAAAACTTTGATGTGTTCAACACTTTCATTAGCATTTTTTACCAGGGATTTATGGTCCTTGACAAAGTCAACTGTTTCTTTCAAAAATGCTTGTTCAAAATGAATTACCCTTGAGTTGATGTTATTCAGCTGAGGGGCAATTTGAGTTTCAAAAAACTTTTTATTTTGCATCATCAAAACTAGAAAACCATATATTAGTTATAATATTGGTTTTAGATTTAACGGTCTCTTGAAGTTCCCCAATTCTAGTTTTAACGTCATCTAAAATGCTTCTAGCATCACTTGTGTTAAAAAGATTATTTGAAGACATTTGTTCTATTTTCGAAAGAGATTGTGAGACAACTACAGGAGTTGGAACTGGTTTTGAAACTGGTGTTGACTCTTTGTTTGAAACACTGGGTGTGATGGAAAACTTTGACATTTCTTTTTGTGAAACAAAAGTAATTCCATTAATTTTGTTCCATTTGTTATAGTCGATTGGTTTGATTTCTGAATTCTTTTGTTTCATTTTTGATCTACTCTCGTCAGATAGTTCTAATGTTTCAAGAGAATCACGAATAATTATGGGTTCATGCAATGCTTTTCCATTGTTCAAAACATTATGTTCTTTCTGAGATTTCTTGAGGAAACAAGGAGGTGTGTTACCAAGAGCCATTTTTTGTGCTGTATGAAAATACGGATTCGTTTGATTAATCAGCATATTGGTTGATTTAGCTGAATGACCCATTGTAACAAGCAAATTTTCCAATTTTTGATTTTTTCATCTTTATCAAGAATTTCATCAAGGAGAGAATCTTCTCGTTTTGAGAAATCAGTAATCAACTGTTTCTTCTCTTTTTCAAGATCAGAAAAAATTGTTTTTTGTTTAGAAAGTTGGTCATTTAGATCAGAAATTTCCTTGTTTAAAGATTTTATTTTCAAGTTCAAATTCACATCAAGTGTGTTATACTTGATTTGCAATTGTTGTTCTTTTAAAACGGAATTTCGATAACCAGTTTCTTATTCTGACTCTTTGAGTTTGTGAAATTCAAAAACTTTTACGTTCTCCTTGTAACTCTCAAGCTCAGCGGTCAATTTAGCATTCGCGGCCTTAACTTCGCGATTGACCGTTTTAACTTTCTCAATTTCAATGCCACAGTTATTGATTAATGTTTCAAAATAAGCACGTTTTTCCTCATCATTCTCAGTATTTTGTGCCACACAGCCTCCACTAGGATCCACATCTGGAGTTTCAGAGTTAGTATTGCTACAACTCGGATTGTCTAGGTATGTATCATAAGTAGGTGCGGATGTAACAGAATGTTGTTCGTCTTGAATAAACACATCAAATATGACAGTGTTATAGCATGGATCAATAATTGGTACCTCAGATACTGCATTGGCGTCATAGACAGGAGGTGCGTCAGACTCAGTGTCATACTTAGCTTCCTGAAGATTTGCCATGAAGATGCAGTTTGCATTGATGTCCTCTCGGTCTTCCAAATCATCCATAATAGCGATAAAGTTATGTTCCTCAGCACTCAACTGAAGTCCTGCTTGTTCCTTTTGTACCAACATGATAGCTTTCTGAAGATACGCAAGATCCTTCTTTTTCGGCTTAGTAGGACAATTCCTTGCCATGTGACCCACTCCTTGACAGTTGTAACACGTAACCTGATTACCCTGATTCACATTTCCATAATTCCGAACGACTGGAGCTGCAACATTCCCATTCTGATTACCCACTGCTCTATTCCCAACATCCTGCCCCATCTGATTTCCAACATTCTGACCCAACTGATTACCCGGATACGGAACTGCCTGATTACACATGTGAAATCCAGTAGCATATCCCTGCTGATTCCCAATAACTCTAACCATTTGTCCTTGATGACCCATATTCATACCCGGCTGTGCAATTTGCCTGTTGCTAGTGATAAGCAAGATCACTCGTATTATTTCTTAATAATATTGGAGCTTTGTGTTAAACTGTTCACTTACATTACATCATACAATACATCTTCTAAGGATTACTAATTATATTTCGCGTGCTTATTAATATAAATCAAAGTATCACTAACACAAGGTGTGTGTTTAGATCCATCAAGTGGTATCAGAGCGAAGGTTCTGATAGTTTGATTTAGAAGATCCAAGGAATAAGCTTAACCTACTCACTCAATTCAATGGAGATAGAAAACAACCAGTCCAACTCAGCTCCAAGGCTTCCTAAGCTTAAACTTAATGAGTTTGAGATGTGGAGGATAATAATTGATCAATACTTTCTCATACAAGATTATGCTCTATGGGAGATCGTCTTAACTGGTGATTCCTTTAAGTCTGTTACGAAGACTGAGAAGGTTGGTGACACATAAGTTGTAATTGTTTTTGTACCTGAGACTAATGATGAAAGAGCAAAGAAGAAGAATGACCTGAAGGCCAGAAGTTTGTTACTAATGACTCTTCCTAAAGACCGGATCATTGCTTTCAGCAAGTTCAAGACAGCAAAAGAACTTTTTGAAGAGATCTGCTCAGTATTTGGTGGTAATGATGCTACAAAGAAGACACAAAAGACATTGTTGAAGCAAAGTTATGAAAACTTCTCTGCTTCAAGAAATGACTCACTTGACAACATCTTCACCAAACTCTAGAAGATTGTCACACAACTGACTGTGTTTGGCATTGAGGTAGAAAAGGAAGATCTCAATTTGAACTTTCTAAGAAGTTTGCCTTCTGAGTTTCATACAAATGTTATAGTCTGGGAAACTAAACCAGAGATTGAAACTATGAAGCTCAATGATCTTTACAACAACTTCAAACTCATTGAACAAAGATTGAAGAAGGCAGGGAAACTTAGTACAAGCTCTAGCAGCCTGGCATTGTTGTCAACCTCTGTTGACAGTGATGATTCTGAAGATGACAATGATGATGATTTTGCCACTGCTGGTTCTACAGTTTCCACTGGTAACGCTAGTGTTACCACTGCAGGTTCAAAGAAAAAGGTTGCTGGTATTGGAGATCCTACCTTTTATGCTTTTATCTCCACTCAAGTTAATGGCTCTATATTAACTCATGAAGACATAGAGCAAATTGATAAAGATGATTTGGAGGAGATGGACATAAAATGGCATATAGCTCTTCTTAGAATGAGGGCTCGGAAATTCTACAAGAAGACTGGCAAGCCAATTCATATCAATGGTGGTGAAACTGCAGGGTTCGATAAAAAGAAAGTAGAGTATTTCAATTGTCACAAGTTGGGGCATTTTGCTAGAGAATGCAGAAGACCAAGGAACCAGGATAAAAGGTCTACTTGGTACAAGCAAAAGAAAGAACCAATTATGGAAGAACCAAAGGCAATGTTGGCTATTGATGGTGTGAGCTATGATTGGAGTTTCATGGCAGATGGACAAGAGGAACAACCTTCAGATGCTGCTCTTGTATCTACAGAACATGCTCTCATGGCTTTCTCTGACTCTGAGGTACAAAACTTTGAAAGTTGTTCTAAAACATGTAGGGCTTCTAGAGAATAATGAATCTTTGAAAACCAAAGAACAGAGTTGTTTGCTGCTAATTATGCTGTGACAAACCTTAGAAGAGGCATAGCTGTATTAGAAAAACAACTAGAGCATTATAGAGCAAATGAGTCAAAATATAATGATGATATGATTATTCTTAGAAGAGAGATAGATCATAAGACAGCAGTGAATGAGGCATTAAAAGAAGAGTTTGAAAAACTTAAAAAGATAAATGAGAATGTAAATTTAACTGTTGACACATGTTATTATCAGTCTAAGTCTATTAATAAAATTTGGAATGCTCAAATTACTAGTAAAGTTAAGTCTGGTATGGGATACAGTATTGTTCCTCCACCACTAAGGGGTGTTCCATCAGCTCATGGCATAGATTTAGCCCATACAGGCCTAGAAGATTTTCAGGAACCTATTCATGAATATGGTTCTCCCAAATTTGTGAAAAGTAGGAAAGAGGTTAAGCATGAGACTGATGTTTTTGAAAGTGCAAGTGACTCATATGTTGTAGATGAGAATGTTAAAAAGGATGTAGAGGCTTCTATCCCAAAAGTTGTTAATACTATTACAGAGGAACCTAGGAAACAAGTTAATAAGCCTAGATCAACTGTAAGGTATGCTGAGATGTATAGAAATAAGTCATCAGCTCCTAGGGGTAACCAGAGGAGTTGGAATCATGTAAAATCTCAACAACCGTGATTTTGTGATGTACAATAAAGCATGTTATATCTGTGGTAGCTTTAATTATTTACATGCTAATTGTGACTATCATGTTCGGAGAAAGGAAGTCCATGGGAATAAAAGGGTGGAGTCAAACAGTTTTCAAAAAAATGTACACCCTAATTCACATAGCAAAATAGTCCCAAGAGCAGTTCAACTAAGAAGTGGTCTTAAAACTTTTGCCACTGCTAAAACTGTCAACACTGCTCACCCTAAATCACCTGTTTCAAGTGCAAAATCTAAACCAACTTTTGTAAAATCTACACAAACATGGAAAATGTCTTTTTCTGATAAAAGGGTTAACTATAACCAACAGTGGGTACCAATCCCAATGGTGTATCAATGACCTTTGATAGATTTAACTATATTGATACATGAGGCAGATCCATGTCAATCATGGCTTGGGTCCCCAAAGGAAACTAACTCCTTTCTTATATGTGCAGGAACATCCAAGGACAAAGAGATCAGATCAAGGCTACACAGATAGTGGATGGTCAAGGCATATGACTGGCAATAAGTCCTATCTCTCAGATTTTAACATTATGATGGACAGTATGTCAGCTTTGGAGGTGGAGTTAATGGAAAAGTTGTTGGTAAAGGGGTCATCAAAACTGGTAACTTGGACTTTGAACCTGTGTACTATGTAAAAGAGCTTAAGTATAATCTTTTTAGTGTGTCACAAATGTGTGACAAGAAAAACAATGTTCTTTTTACTAAAGATATGTGCTTTGTTCTCTCTGAGGATTTTAAGATACCTGATGAAAGTCAGATTCTTCTTAAGATTCCTAGAAAAGGCAACTTATATAGCTTTGATATGAACAACATTGTTGCTAAAGATGATTATGCTTGCTTGCTTGCAAAGGCCACATTGGATGAATCCATGTTATGGCATAGAAGACTTGGTCATGTTAATTTCAAAACCATTAATAAGATTGTCAAAGATGGTTTGGTAAGAGGCTTACCTCAGAAAAGATTTGAAAATGATAAAAACTGTGTGGCTTGTCTCAAAGGCAAACAACATAGAGCTTCTTGCAGGTCAAAGTTGGTTAACTCTATTGCTCACCCACTTCACATGTTACTTATGGACTTGTTTGGTTCTACATTTGTGAGCAACTTAAATCTTAAGAAGTATTGTCTTGTTATGACTGACAATTTTAGCAGGTTTACATGGGTTTTCTTTCTAAGGACTAAGTTTGAAACAACTGGCATCCTTAAGATCTTCATCACAGAAGTTGAAAACCAATATGATATGAAAGTTAAAATCATTAGGTGTGACAATGGGACAGAATTTAAGAATAGAGTTATGGATGATTTTTGCAGAGATAAAGGTATTAAAAGAGAACTTAGTGTTGCTAGAACTCCTCAACAAAATGGTGTTGCTGAGAGGAGAAACAGGACACTTATAGAGGCTGCTAGATCCATGTTGGCAGATTCAAAATTGCCAAATACTTTTTGGGCAGAAGCAGTTAACACTGCATGCTTTGTGCAAAACAGGGTTTTAGTAGTGAAAACGAAGAACAAGACACCTTATGAGTTATTTAGAGGTAGAACCCTTATCCTGGACTTCATGAGACCATTTGGATGTCATGTCTCTATTCTCAATACCATAGATTATCTGGGCAAATTTGAAGAAAAGTCTGATGAAGGGTATTTTGTTGGGTATTCCATGGTCAGTAAAGCTTTCAGAGTATTCAACTTAAGAACCTAAAAGATTGAAGAAAATCTGCATGTTGAGTTCCTGGAAAACAAAGTGAATGTCAAAGGAGCTGGTCTGGAAAGGCTGTTTGATCTTGATACTATAAATCATACTATGAATTATGTACCTATCTCTACAGAGCCTCCTCATGACTCATCATCTTCAGACTCATCATCTCATTCATCTCCACCATCGTCCAAAGATGCTACCACCAGATCTGCATCCAGATCTGTCAAGAAACCGACCAACACTTGGGAATCACGGGCTAAGATTAAAATTGTGAAAGCTCTCAGGCAGGTAAGGAAAAGAAACGTGGTCAACAAGAAACTTAATCAACTTGCGGACATAATCAATCTACTTCAGACGGTGATAAACGAGTTTTCAGGAGAAAGGGAACAGATTCAACAGTTTCTAAATAGAGATATCCAGAGGGAAATGGACAAGACGATCAGAGAATATACTCACAAGTTTCTTCTCGACACCGTCCCTGGAGTGACAAGAGAGATGTTCACCAGACAAATTTGTCCAAATCTCATGCAATTGGTCAAGCAAACAATGCAATCTACTCCTGTAGCAATGCAAATCAATCTGTTGGGAATAATACTAATAGTTACCACTGATATGCTTGTGGTTAACACTGCTAAAGATTACACTAGCAGTGGAAACTCATTACCACTACCAGTACATTATTACCACTGCTATTAGGATAATTGTTATGTAGACGTATATTGATAAGTATAGAAAAGATCTTGTGTATATTCTATTTTGTTAGGATTATACTTATCTTGTAAAGGACTCCTTGTGCTATAAAAGGAGATCCTAGGTCATTGTTTATAGTATGAAATACTCACGTATTATTCATATAAGCTTCAAGGGGTAACCCTAGTGATAAGCAAGATCACTCGTATTCTTTCTTAATAATATTGGAGCTTTATGTTAAACTGTTCACTTACATTACATCATACAATACATCTTCTAAGTATTACTAAGTATATTTCACGTGCTTATTAATATAAATCAAAGTATCACTAACACAAGGTGTGTGTTTAGATCCATCAAGTGGTATCAGAGCGAAGGTTCTGATATTTTGATTTAGAAGATCCAAGCAATAAGCTTAACCTACTCACTCAATTCAATGGAGATGGAAAACAACCAGTCCAACTCAGCTCCAAGGCTTCCTAAGCTTAAACTTAATGAGTTTGAGATGTGGAGGATAATAATTAAGCTATACTTTCTCATACAAGATTATGCTCTATGGGAGATCCTCTTAACTGGTGATTCCTTTAAGTCTGTTACGAAGACTGAGAAGGTTGGTGACACAGAAGTTGTAACAGTTTCTGTACCTGAGACTAATGATGAAAGAGCAAAGAAGAAGAATGACCTGAAGGCCAGAAGTTTGTTACTAATGACTCTTCCTAAAGACCGGATCATTGCTTTCAGCAAGTACAAGACAGCAAAAGAACTTTTTGAAGAGATCTGCTCAGTATTTGGTGGTAATGATGCTACAAAGAAGACACAAAAGACATTGTTGAAGCAAAGATATGAAAACTTCTCTGCTTCAAGCAATGACTCACTTGACAGCATTTTCACCAAACTCTAGAAGATTGTCACACAACTGACTGTGTTTGGCATTGAGGTAGAAAAGGAAGACCTCAATTTGAAGTTTCTAAGAAGTTTGCCTTCTGAGTTTCATACAAATGTTATAGTCTGGGAAAATAAACCAGAGATTGAAACTATGAAGCTCAATGATCTTTACAACAACTTCAAACTCATTGAACAAAGATTGAAGAAGGCAGGGAAACTTAGTATAAGCTCTAGCAGCCTGGCATTGTTGTCAACCTCTGTTGACAGTGATGATTCTGAAGATGACAATGATGATGATTTTGCCACTGCTGGTTCTACAGTTTCCACTAGTAATGCTAGTGTTACCACTGCAGGTTCAAAGAAGAAGGTTGCTGGTATTGGAGATCCTACCTTTTATGCTTTTATCTCCACTCAAGTTAATGGCTCTATATTAACTCATGAAGACATAGAGCAAATTGATAAAGATGATTTGGAGGAGATGGACATAAAATGGCAAATAGCTCTTCTTAGAATGAGGGCTAGGAAATTCTACAAGAAGACTGGCAAGCCAATTCATATCAATGGTGGTGAAACTGCAGGGTTCGATAAAAAGAAAGTAGAGTATTTCAATTGTCACAAGTTGGGGCATTTTGCTAGAGAATGCAGAAGACCAAGGAACCAGGATAAAAGGTCTACTTGGTACAAGCAAAAGAGAGAACCAATTATGGAAGAACCAAAGACAATGTTGGCTATTGATGGTGTGAGCTATGATTGGAGTTTCATGGCAGATGGACAAGAGGAACAACCTTCAGATGCTGCTCTTGTGTCTACAGAACATGCTCTCATGGCTTTCTCTGACTCTGAGGTACAAAACTTTGAAAGTTGTTCTAAAACATGTAGGGCTTCTAGAGAATGTGAAAGGCTTAATGAATCTTTTGAAAACCAAAGAACAGAGTTGTTTGCTTCTAATTATGTTGTGACAAACCTTAGAAGAGGCATAGCTGTATTAGAAAAACAACTAGAGCATTATAGAGCAAATGAGTCAAAATATAATGATGATATGATTATTCTTAGAAGAGAGATAGATCATAAGACAGCAGTGAATGAGGCATTAAAAGAAGAGTTTGAAAAACTTAAAAAGATAAATGAGAATGTAAATTTAACTGTTGACACATGTTATTATCAGTCTAAGTCTATTCATAAAATTTGGAATGCTCAAATTACTAGTAAAGTTAAGTCTGGTATGGGATACAATATTGTTCCTCCACGACTAATGGGTGTTCCATCACCTCCTGGCATAGATTTAGCCAATACAGGCCTAGAAGATTTTCAGGAACCTATTAATGAATATGGTCCTCCCAAATTTGTGAAAAGTGGGAAAGAGGTTAAGCATGAGACTGATGTTTTTGAAAGTGCAAGTGACTCATCTGTTGTAGATGAGAATGTTAAAAAGGATGTAGAGGCTTCTATTACAGAGGAACCTAGGAAACAAGTTAATAAGCCTAGATCAACTGTAAGGTATGCTGAGATGTATAGAAATAAGTCATCAGCTCCTAGGGGTAACCAGAGGAGTTGGAATCATGTAAAATCTCAACAACTAGGTAGTGATTTTGTGATGTACAATAAAACATGTTATATCTGTGGTAGCTTTAATTATTTACATGCTAATTGTGACTATCATGTTGGGAGAAGGGAAGTCCATGGGAATAAAAGGGTGGAGTCAAACAGATTTCAAAACAATGCACACCCTAAATTACACAGCAAAATGGTCCCAAGAGCAGTTCAACTAAGAAGTGGTCTTAAAACTTTTGCCACTGCTAAAACTGTCAACACTGCTCACCCTAAATCACCTGTTTCAAGTGCAAAATCTAAACCAACTTTTGTAAAATCTACACAAACAGGGAAAATGTATTTTTCTGATAAAAGGGTTAACTATAACCAACAGTGGGTACCAAAATCTAAACCAGCAGTTACCACTGCTCAATCAAAAGTTCCCACTGCAAGGGTTGTAAACAAGACTAGGGGAAACATGGGAAATGCTGTGAAGGCCTTAGCATGTTGGGAATGGAAACCTAAAGGAAATACCTCTACAACCAATCCCAATGGTGTATCAATGACCTTTGATAAATTTAACTATATTGATACACGAGGCAGATCCAAGTCAATCATGGCTTGGGTCCCCAAAGGAAACTAACTCCTTTCTTATATGTGCAGGAACATCCAAGGACAAAGAGATCAGATCAAGGCTACACAGATAGTGGATGGTCAAGGCACATGACTGGCAACAAGTCCTATCTCTCAGATTTTAACATTATGATGGACAGTATGTCAGCTTTGGACGTGGAGTTAATGGAAAAGTTGTTGGTAAAGGGGTCATCAAAACTGGTAACTTGGACTTTGAACCTGTGTACTATGTAAAAGAGCTTAAGTATAATCTTTTTAGTGTGTCACAAATGTGTGACAAGAAAAACAATGTTCTTTTTACTAAAGATATGTGCTTTGTTCTCTCTAAGGATTTTAAGATGCCTGATGAAAGTCAGATTCTTCTTAAGATTCCTAGAAAAGGCAACTTATATAGCTTTGATATAAACAACATTGTTGCTAAAGATGATTATGCTTGCTTGCTTGCAAAGGCCACAGTGGATGAATCCATGTTATGGCATAGAAGACTTGGTCATGTTAATTTCAAAACCATTAATAAGATTGTCAAAGATGGTTTGGTAAGAGGCTTACCTCAGAAAAGATTTGAAAATGATTAAAACTATGTGGCTTGTCTCAAAGGCAAACAACACAGAGCTTCTTGAAGGTCAAAGTTGGTTAACTCTATTGCTCACCCACTTCACATGTTACATATGGACTTGTTTGGTCCTACATCTGTGAGCAACTTAAATCTTAAGAAGTATTGTCTTGATATGACTGACGATTTTAGCAGGTTTACATGGGTTTTCTTTCTAAAGACTAAGAATTGAAACAACTGGCATCCTTAAGATCTTCATCACAGAAGTTGGAAACCAATATGATATGAAAGTTAAAATCATTAGGTGTGACAATGGGACAGAATTTAAGAATAGAGTTATGGATGATTTTTGCAGAGATAAAGGTATTAAAAGAGAACTTAGTGTTGCTAGAACTCCTCAACAAAATGGTATTGCTGAGAGGAGAAACAGGACACTTATAGAGGCTGCTAGATCCATGTTGGCAGATTCAAAATTGCCAATCACTTTTTGGGCAGAAGCAGTTAACACTGCATGCTATGTGCAAAACAGGGTTTTAGTAGTGAAAACGAAGAACAAGACACCTTATGAGTTATTTAGAGGTAGAACCCTTATCCTGGACTTCATGAGACCATTTGAATGTCATGTCTCTATTCTCAATACCATAGATTATTGGGCAAATTTGAAGAAAAGTCTGATGAAGGGTATTTTGTTGGGTATTCCATGGTCAGTAAAGCCTTCAGAGTATTCAACTTAAGAACCTAAAAGATTGAAGAAAATCTGCATGTTGAGTTCCTGGAAAACAAAGTGAATGTCAAAGGAGCTGGTCCAGAAAGGCTGTTTGATCTTGATACTATAACTCATACTATGAATTATGTACCTATCTCTACAGAGCCTCCTCATGACTCATCATCTTCAGACTCATCATCTCATTCATCTCCACCATCGTCCAAAGATGCTACCACCAGATCTGCATCCAGATCTGTCAAGAAACCGACCAACACTTGGGAATCACGGGCTAAGATTAAAATTGTGAAAGCTCTCAGGCAGGTAAGGAAAAGAAACGTGGTCAACAAGAAACTTAATCAACTTGCGGACATAATCAATCTACTTCAGACGGTGATAAACGAGTTTTCAGGAGAAAGGGAACAGATTCAACAGTTTCTAAATAGAGATATCCAGAGGGAAATGGACAAGACGATCAGAGAATATACTCACAAGTTTCTTCTCGACACCGTCCCTGGAGTGACAAGAGAGATGTTCACCAGACAAATTTGTCCAAATCTCATGCAATTGGTCAAGCAAACAATGCAATCTACTCCTGTAGCAATGCAAATCAATCTGTTGGGAATAATACTAATAGTTACCACTGATATGCTTGTGGTTAACACTGCTAAAGATTACACTAGCAGTGGAAACTCATTACCACTACCAGTACATTATTACCACTGCTATTAGGATAATTGTTATGTAGACGTATATTGATAAGTATAGAAAAGATCTTGTGTATATTCTATTTTGTTAGGATTATACTTATCTTGTAAAGGACTCCTTGTGCTATAAAAGGAGATCCTAGGTCATTGTTTATAGTATGAAATACTCACGTATTATTCATATAAGCTTCAAGGGGTAACCCTAGTGATAAGCAAGATCACTCGTATTCTTTCTTAATAATATTGGAGCTTTATGTTAAACTGTTCACTTACATTACATCATACAATACATCTTCTAAGTATTACTAAGTATATTTCACGTGCTTATTAATATAAATCAAAGTATCACTAACACAAGGTGTGTGTTTAGATCCATCAAGTGGTATCAGAGCGAAGGTTCTGATATTTTGATTTAGAAGATCCAAGCAATAAGCTTAACCTACTCACTCAATTCAATGGAGATGGAAAACAACCAGTCCAACTCAGCTCCAAGGCTTCCTAAGCTTAAACTTAATGAGTTTGAGATGTGGAGGATAATAATTAAGCTATACTTTCTCATACAAGATTATGCTCTATGGGAGATCCTCTTAACTGGTGATTCCTTTAAGTCTGTTACGAAGACTGAGAAGGTTGGTGACACAGAAGTTGTAACAGTTTCTGTACCTGAGACTAATGATGAAAGAGCAAAGAAGAAGAATGACCTGAAGGCCAGAAGTTTGTTACTAATGACTCTTCCTAAAGACCGGATCATTGCTTTCAGCAAGTACAAGACAGCAAAAGAACTTTTTGAAGAGATCTGCTCAGTATTTGGTGGTAATGATGCTACAAAGAAGACACAAAAGACATTGTTGAAGCAAAGATATGAAAACTTCTCTGCTTCAAGCAATGACTCACTTGACAGCATTTTCACCAAACTCTAGAAGATTGTCACACAACTGACTGTGTTTGGCATTGAGGTAGAAAAGGAAGACCTCAATTTGAAGTTTCTAAGAAGTTTGCCTTCTGAGTTTCATACAAATGTTATAGTCTGGGAAAATAAACCAGAGATTGAAACTATGAAGCTCAATGATCTTTACAACAACTTCAAACTCATTGAACAAAGATTGAAGAAGGCAGGGAAACTTAGTATAAGCTCTAGCAGCCTGGCATTGTTGTCAACCTCTGTTGACAGTGATGATTCTGAAGATGACAATGATGATGATTTTGCCACTGCTGGTTCTACAGTTTCCACTAGTAATGCTAGTGTTACCACTGCAGGTTCAAAGAAGAAGGTTGCTGGTATTGGAGATCCTACCTTTTATGCTTTTATCTCCACTCAAGTTAATGGCTCTATATTAACTCATGAAGACATAGAGCAAATTGATAAAGATGATTTGGAGGAGATGGACATAAAATGGCAAATAGCTCTTCTTAGAATGAGGGCTAGGAAATTCTACAAGAAGACTGGCAAGCCAATTCATATCAATGGTGGTGAAACTGCAGGGTTCGATAAAAAGAAAGTAGAGTATTTCAATTGTCACAAGTTGGGGCATTTTGCTAGAGAATGCAGAAGACCAAGGAACCAGGATAAAAGGTCTACTTGGTACAAGCAAAAGAGAGAACCAATTATGGAAGAACCAAAGACAATGTTGGCTATTGATGGTGTGAGCTATGATTGGAGTTTCATGGCAGATGGACAAGAGGAACAACCTTCAGATGCTGCTCTTGTGTCTACAGAACATGCTCTCATGGCTTTCTCTGACTCTGAGGTACAAAACTTTGAAAGTTGTTCTAAAACATGTAGGGCTTCTAGAGAATGTGAAAGGCTTAATGAATCTTTTGAAAACCAAAGAACAGAGTTGTTTGCTTCTAATTATGTTGTGACAAACCTTAGAAGAGGCATAGCTGTATTAGAAAAACAACTAGAGCATTATAGAGCAAATGAGTCAAAATATAATGATGATATGATTATTCTTAGAAGAGAGATAGATCATAAGACAGCAGTGAATGAGGCATTAAAAGAAGAGTTTGAAAAACTTAAAAAGATAAATGAGAATGTAAATTTAACTGTTGACACATGTTATTATCAGTCTAAGTCTATTCATAAAATTTGGAATGCTCAAATTACTAGTAAAGTTAAGTCTGGTATGGGATACAATATTGTTCCTCCACGACTAATGGGTGTTCCATCACCTCCTGGCATAGATTTAGCCAATACAGGCCTAGAAGATTTTCAGGAACCTATTAATGAATATGGTCCTCCCAAATTTGTGAAAAGTGGGAAAGAGGTTAAGCATGAGACTGATGTTTTTGAAAGTGCAAGTGACTCATCTGTTGTAGATGAGAATGTTAAAAAGGATGTAGAGGCTTCTATTACAGAGGAACCTAGGAAACAAGTTAATAAGCCTAGATCAACTGTAAGGTATGCTGAGATGTATAGAAATAAGTCATCAGCTCCTAGGGGTAACCAGAGGAGTTGGAATCATGTAAAATCTCAACAACTAGGTAGTGATTTTGTGATGTACAATAAAACATGTTATATCTGTGGTAGCTTTAATTATTTACATGCTAATTGTGACTATCATGTTGGGAGAAGGGAAGTCCATGGGAATAAAAGGGTGGAGTCAAACAGATTTCAAAACAATGCACACCCTAAATTACACAGCAAAATGGTCCCAAGAGCAGTTCAACTAAGAAGTGGTCTTAAAACTTTTGCCACTGCTAAAACTGTCAACACTGCTCACCCTAAATCACCTGTTTCAAGTGCAAAATCTAAACCAACTTTTGTAAAATCTACACAAACAGGGAAAATGTATTTTTCTGATAAAAGGGTTAACTATAACCAACAGTGGGTACCAAAATCTAAACCAGCAGTTACCACTGCTCAATCAAAAGTTCCCACTGCAAGGGTTGTAAACAAGACTAGGGGAAACATGGGAAATGCTGTGAAGGCCTTAGCATGTTGGGAATGGAAACCTAAAGGAAATACCTCTACAACCAATCCCAATGGTGTATCAATGACCTTTGATAAATTTAACTATATTGATACACGAGGCAGATCCAAGTCAATCATGGCTTGGGTCCCCAAAGGAAACTAACTCCTTTCTTATATGTGCAGGAACATCCAAGGACAAAGAGATCAGATCAAGGCTACACAGATAGTGGATGGTCAAGGCACATGACTGGCAACAAGTCCTATCTCTCAGATTTTAACATTATGATGGACAGTATGTCAGCTTTGGACGTGGAGTTAATGGAAAAGTTGTTGGTAAAGGGGTCATCAAAACTGGTAACTTGGACTTTGAACCTGTGTACTATGTAAAAGAGCTTAAGTATAATCTTTTTAGTGTGTCACAAATGTGTGACAAGAAAAACAATGTTCTTTTTACTAAAGATATGTGCTTTGTTCTCTCTAAGGATTTTAAGATGCCTGATGAAAGTCAGATTCTTCTTAAGATTCCTAGAAAAGGCAACTTATATAGCTTTGATATAAACAACATTGTTGCTAAAGATGATTATGCTTGCTTGCTTGCAAAGGCCACAGTGGATGAATCCATGTTATGGCATAGAAGACTTGGTCATGTTAATTTCAAAACCATTAATAAGATTGTCAAAGATGGTTTGGTAAGAGGCTTACCTCAGAAAAGATTTGAAAATGATTAAAACTATGTGGCTTGTCTCAAAGGCAAACAACACAGAGCTTCTTGAAGGTCAAAGTTGGTTAACTCTATTGCTCACCCACTTCACATGTTACATATGGACTTGTTTGGTCCTACATCTGTGAGCAACTTAAATCTTAAGAAGTATTGTCTTGATATGACTGACGATTTTAGCAGGTTTACATGGGTTTTCTTTCTAAAGACTAAGAATGAAACAACTGGCATCCTTAAGATCTTCATCACAGAAGTTGGAAACCAATATGATATGAAAGTTAAAATCATTAGGTGTGACAATGGGACAGAATTTAAGAATAGAGTTATGGATGATTTTTGCAGAGATAAAGGTATTAAAAGAGAACTTAGTGTTGCTAGAACTCCTCAACAAAATGGTATTGCTGAGAGGAGAAACAGGACACTTATAGAGGCTGCTAGATCCATGTTGGCAGATTCAAAATTGCCAATCACTTTTTGGGCAGAAGCAGTTAACACTGCATGCTATGTGCAAAACAGGGTTTTAGTAGTGAAAACGAAGAACAAGACACCTTATGAGTTATTTAGAGGTAGAACCCTTATCCTGGACTTCATGAGACCATTTGAATGTCATGTCTCTATTCTCAATACCATAGATTATTTGGGAAAATTTGAAGAAAAGTCTGATGAAGGGTATTTTGTTGGGTATTCCATGGTCAGTAAAGCCTTCAGAGTATTCAACTTAAGAACCCAAAAGATTGAAGAAAATCTGCATGTTGAGTTCCTGGAAAACAAAGTGAATGTCAAAGGAGCTGGTCCAGAAAGGCTGTTTGATCTTGATACTCTAACTCATACTAAGAACTATGTACCCATATCTACAGGTACATCTACTTATGATTTTGCAGGTTCAGAAGAGTTTCTTAATGATGATGAACCAAGCAAGGATCCAGCTAATGATCAAGATGAATTCAGTTTGCCACTTTGGGACTATGCAGATAATGATGATATTCCAAAGACTGGAGATGCTCAACCTTCTAATGATTCTGGAAAGGAAGGAGATAGCAACATGAACACTGAAAATCCTGAAAGCAGTGGAAATTCAGATTCCATTGCTAGGCCAGATGTTTCCACTGCAACACCAGAAGTGGAAATTATAACTCCAGTTACAGAGGAAGCTCAATCCAATGATGTTGAAATCTCAAATATGCCAAGTAAGATTGCAGTTCCTGAGACTCCCCATACTTCAATTCATAAATCACATCCTCTTGAAAATGTGATTGGGGATGTCCATTCACCAGTAAAGACTAGAAGACAAACAAAATTGCCTGATATTCATGTATTTATTAGTGAAATCTATGAATCTAAGAATCATGAAGGCAAGAATGAATGTCGTTTCATGTGTTTCTTGTCACAAATGGAGCCAAAGAATGTATACAAGGCACTTGAAGATGAAAGTTTGGTGGAAGCAATCCAAGAAGAGTTGCTCCAGTTCAAGCTTCAAAAGGTTTGGGTGCTTTGCGATTTACCTCATGGCAAGAAGGTAATAGGTACTAAATGGGTGTTCAGAAACAAGAAGGATGAAAGAGGAATTGTTATCAGGAACAAAGCTAGGCTTTTAGCTCAAGGATACACTCAGGAGGAGGGTATTGACTATGAAGATGTGTTTTCCCCATTTGCGAGAATTGAAGCAATCAGGCTGTTCTTAGCCTATGCATCTTTTTTGGGCTTTAAAGTCTATCAAATGGGTGTAAAGAATGCTTTTCTATATGGGCAGATTGATGAGGAGGTATATGTTTCACAACCTCCAGGCTTTGAGGACCCTGAATATCCAAAAAAAGTATACAGGGTGGTTAAAGCTTTGTATGGCTTGCATCAGGTACCAAGAAAATGGTATGAGACCTTGACTACTTATCTTCTTGATAATGGGTTTCATAGAGGCAGAGTGGATCAGACTTTGTTCATCAAGAAAGACAAGAATGATATCTTGTTAGTTCAAGTATATGTTGATGATATCATTTTTGGATCTACAAAGACAGAGATGTGCAAAGAATTTGAGAAGCTAATGAAGGAAAAATTCAAGATGAGTTCTATGGGTGAACTCACATTCTTTTTAGGACATCAAGTACAACAAAGGCCAGACGGTATTTTCATCAATCAAGATAAATACGTGGCTGAGATACTACGGAAGTTCAAGTTCACTGATGCAAAGTCATCCAGCACCCCTGCAGACAAGACTACACATCAACTCTTGAAGGAAAATAGTGGTGAAGCAGTTGATGTGCACATGTACAGATCTATGATTGGTTCTTTGATGTATCATACATCATCTAGACCAGACATTATGTTTGCAGTATGTGCTTGTGCAAGGTTTCAGGTCACTCCAAGGTTCTCACACTTGACTGCTGTGAAGAATATTTTCAGATATCTTAAAGCATTTCCCCATCTGGGATTATGGTACCCTAGAGAATAACCTCTAGAACTGGTTACTTACTCAGATAGTGATTATGCTGTTGCTAGTTTGGATAGAAAATCTACTACAGGTGGATGCCAATTTTTTGGCAATAGATTGGTGTCATGGCAGTGTAAGAAACAAACAATGGTGGCAAATTTATCAACTGAGGCAGAGTATGTAGCTACTGCAAGTTGCTGTGCTAAAGTTCTATGGCTTCAGAATCAACTTTTGGACTATGGGTATAATTTCATGAATACCATCATCCATATTGACAATAGCAGTACAATTTGCATTATTAAGAATCCAGTTCAACACACAAAGACTAAACATATTGAAATTAGACACCATTTTATAAGAGATTGTTATGAGAAAAGGCTAATCTAAGTTGTCAAAATCCATACTGATGACAACTATGCTGATTTATTAACAAAAGGACTTGATGTGGGTAGATTTCAGTACTTGGTAACAGGTATTGGAATGCTAAATCCATAAACTTTTTGTGTCTAATGGTCTTTGGTGTTGAGAAGAAGTTTTTGGGTACTAAAATTGTTGTATATGTTTGTATATATTTGCTTGTCTTTTTGTTTAACCTTTATGCAGCAAAGATGGGAGTTGATCATAAAAGGTGTGTATCTGAGACACAAAACAAATGTTATTGATTCACCATGTCTAATCCACATAAGAATCAACTAGTCTAGAGCAAACGGCTACTGGTAAAGACTTAATAAATCCGTTTATGGTTTATAGTTTACCAAAAACTATATGGTTATCAACTCACCATATTCTTTATGATTAAGAGTTGGCTTGTCCATAGCAAACGGCTCATGGTAAAGACATATCAAATCCGTTGATAGCTGGTAGTTTGCTAAAAACTATGATAAAGAGCAGTCCAATTTTCATATGTTTTTCTTTACCACTGCTCTTTGAAAATCTTTGTGAAAAATTACCACTGCTAGTTTACAGTTTCCACTAACAGTGTTATTTTTGCCACTGATGATCTAGTCGTTACAACCGTTGTGTCAGTAACAAATTTTTTACTAGCCGTTGAAGAGAAATTGCTTTCCATATATATAGGGTAAATTTTTAGAAGATTATCTACTTACCTAATTGCTATTTATCCTCTAAAGATAAATCTTTTCCTTAGATAATCTGTCTTGTGCAAAACTCTTAAGCCCTACCACTATATATCTTTCTCTCTCAATTGGCGAGTTCTTTATACAATTCATACTGACACAATATATTTTTCATCAAAAGATTCTATGGCACCTATCACTTTTGCAGATGAGCACAACCAAGTGTCCTACTTGGAAAAGTCAAACGAGAAGAGTGGCCCTGTTTTTCATCAGATTGTGGGCTTTCTAAATACTACCCATATAAGGTATGCTTTACTTCTTAATCCCATAATCTATATCTCTCAAATCAAACAGTTTTGGGCTTCTGTTCAGTCCATAACAATTGAGAATAAAGATACACATGAAACAGTGGATGCTCTTAGAGCCACTGTGGACGGGGTAACTATTGATGTTACTGAGGCATCCTTGAGGAGAATTCTCCAATTGGATGATCTCAATGGTATCATCACATTACCTATGCTAGAAATTCATACACATCTTGCTTCCATGGGGTATGATACCACTGAAAAAAAGGCTACTTTCAAAAAGAGTGGTTTCTGTCCTCATTAGAGATTTTTAATACATACTCTTTTACATTGTCTTAGTCCTAAGAAAACATTATGAGCAATTCAGTTCAACAATGGCTTACCCTTTGGTTTGTCTAGCTACTGATAAGATTTTTAATTGGTCTAAATATATTTTTACAAGTATGAAAGGCAATGTAAAGAGTTCAACAAAAATTTTTATGTATCCAAGGTTTGTGCAAGCAGTGTTAAATGAATTTCAACTGCAACCCCATAAAAGAGTTTATAAAATCCGTTGCCTTAAGCCTAAAGTTTTTCAAAACATGAACAAAGATGGCAATAGGATTATTACACCTCTTTTTCCTTAAATGCTTGCAAAGATTTCACAGGTACAAAACACACCCATAATCACTGTTCCAAACATTGATTACACTCCACCAGTTTCTCACACCTATAAGAGGAGGCAAAAACAGCCAACTCCTCCCATTACAACACAGCAGGTACCTGATCCTTTTGGTTTAGGCACAAGCAGTGGTGGTTTCAGGCTTTATTCTAGTCTAACCAGGGAGGAATCTGAGCCAATGCCCTATGATTCACCTCTCCCAACAGGTCACACAGTTGGAAGTGTTGAGGGCAGTGGGCAACAAATGGATTTGATGGAACTTTGTACCAAATTAGCAAAGCAGGTTGAATCTCTGGAACAAGACTTGGCACAAGTAAAGAAACAGCATGCCAAGGATATTACACATTTGAAAGAGGAGATTCAGACCTTGAAGGAAGAGTTGCAGGGGTTGAAGCAAAGGAAAACTGCAAAGATTGTGATATCATCTCCATCCTCACCTGATGATGGTGATTTAGCAGATTTCATTAAAGATTTGGGAAATTCTCCTAAACAGGGGAGGAAAACAGATGCTGAAACCAAGGGGAGGAGAATTGACTTTGGAGATGAAGGTGTTTCAAGTAAAGGTACTGAGGAAGCTGATACTCAAGAAGTTCCTCAACAACAACTAGAGCAAGAAATTTTCAGTACTGCAACCACTAATTTCATTCCCACTGCAGAAGAAGTTACCACTGCTGATCAAGCTATTACCACTGTAGAGGAAGAAATCAAGAAGAAGAAAGGAAAAGAAGTTATGCAGAGCAAAGAGCAAACAAGAAGGAAGATTTCAAAGAAAGAACAAGCTCAAATTGCTCATGATGCAGAGGTTGCTAGAAAGATTAATGAAGATCAAGTTGCTAATAAGAAAAGACTGGAGGAGATAGAGATTGCAGACTTCATGGAGGCTAAAAGGCTGGGCAGAATGGACATCACTGATCCAATGGATGTAAATCCAGTTTCCACTATTCCACCTACTATATTCAGAGAAAATAATCCAGAGTTCAGCTATGTACCTACAGAACAAGTGATTGAATTCTTGATTGCTAATGATCCAATGGTCAAGAAGAAGGCAATTGACCTAGTTGCAGATAAGTCTTTAACTGAAGAACAAAGAACAACAAAGTTAAAGGACTTCATTCAGATGAAGAATAATCAAGCACTTCAAGATGCTATTGTTTCAGTCAAGAAGGGTCAAAAGAAACCAAGACAACCAACCAAGGCACAAGTGATTTCAATGATGAAAGATTATTGTTGCAGTGTTGATGGTTGGAAAAGACATCAATTCAAAGGAATACCTGATGATAAAGCTGAAGGTATCTACTACAGAGTTCAAAGACAAGATAAAGACTTTATTCCTATGAACTCTGAAGAAGAAGAAAGAAGATATCCTCATCTGAAGATAAAGGCCAAAGATAGTGAACCTCAGACACATAAAAAGACATAGTTTCCTGAAGAACAAGAGGTTCAATCTGAGAAGTTTACTGAAGAACAGATGACTGGAATGATCCTGATTGAAGAAGAAGATTTTTATCATGAACCACTGCAAGTCAGACATCCTATTATTGATTGGGAAGTATACACTACTAGCAATTTTGCTCCAACATGGAAGATTACAAGGCTAGGTGGTGAAACTTCATCATTTATTCAGTTTGAAGAACTTATCAAAGCATGTAACAGAGATGATCTTGATACATTGTGGAGATTAGTTCAAGAAAGGTTTGATGCTGAAGATCTTAAAGATAGGAAGGATATGCAGTTATGGGTTAATCTAAGAAGGCTCTATGCACCAGATGCTAATGATGATTTCTGGAAATTTTCATGTTCATGTCTTGGTACTAAATGGACTTACTATGATTCATGTGAAGTTCATCATGTTTCTACAACAGATGGAGTGGATGCATTCATGTTTGCTGAGAAAGAATATCCACTCAGAGCTGGAACTCTCACAGTGATGTTGTGTACAACAATAAGAGTTCATGAAGATAATGAGGAGGTCAGAGCATTGTTACATAGGCTTCAAGATCAATGTTCAAGAGCTGTTCAGGATTTAAATAAAAAGAGACGTGTTTGAAAGAATTCCCCAAATCCTTACAGAAGATGCAAATTGAAGAAACTTATTGATTTGCAGAGAAATCATAAGTTTAGGGGAGGATTGTTGGGAATAATACTAACAGTTACCACTGATATGCTTGTGTTTAACACTGCTAAAGATTACACTAGCAGTGGAAACTCATTACCACTGCCAGTACATTATTACCACTGCTATTAGGATAATTGTTAGGTAGACGTATATTGATAAGTATAGAAAAGATCTTGTGTATATTCTATATTGGTAGGATTATACTTATCTTGTAAAGGACTCCTTTATACTTATCTTGTAAAGGACTCCTTGTGCTATAAAAGGAGATCCTAGGTCATTGTTTAGAGTATGAAATACTTACGTATTATTCATATAAGGTTCAAGGTGTAACCCTAGTGATAAGCAAGATCACTCGTATTATTTCTTAATAATATTGGAGCTTTGTGTTAAACTGTTCACTTACATTACATCATACAATACATCTTCTAAGTATTACTAAGTATATTCCGCGTGCTTATTAATATAATTCAAAGTATCACTAACACAAGGTGTATGTTTAGATCCATCACAATCCAATTCAGCCTACGGTTGTCTCCGATGCAGAATTGATTTCCAAGCTTATTTTACAAATGTCTAAACGATCCGCAACATTTACTTCTGACGAAGCTAAACTATTTGAGGCATTGCTGGAATATCAAGTCAAAACTTCATGCAAAGCGTCAGCTGAATGGGCTAAGCGTCCAAGAGACGATGATGACGCGGATAAGGATTCTGAGCCGAAACGTAAGAAGAAAAATGACGAATCACCATCTAGGCCTCAACCACCCCAAAGGACCTCCACTACTAGAAGATCTCCTCAACGTTCTCCTGCTAAAGACAAACCTCAGGACTCTGAGTCTTCACCACCAAAGGAGAAAACTGGTGATCATTTTGAGTACACTGGTGGTGACGATGAGGAGATTCCTGAGCCCCAACAACAACCTCCTTCTTCGACATCAACCAAGCAACCAACATCATCCTCCAAGCCAAAGAAGAAAAAGTCAACATCCGTTGTTTCATGGCTAGATGAAGATGAAACTGAATAATATGACTGATTTTCAAGGCTTGTTGACGCAACCCCTTAGTTACCGGAAGGCCAAGAACCGGTAGATGGTAGAACTATGGAGCAGGTCAAGATTATCCAGGAAAAGTTCAAGGTAAAGAAGATGACGAAAGCAGAGTTGAAATGAATCAAGAGCAACGCTTTTCAACTACTTACGGACAGCTCTACCAGTGCCATAGAAGTCGAATATCATCTCGACAACATAGCACGAGCCATGTCTAACAACATTGATTGGCTCAACCCTGAATCCAATATCGACTTTACTAGACCTGACAAAGCTCCATACTATACTGACTGGACAAAGCCACTACCCACCATTGGCTGACCCGATCAACCGAAGATTCCCTACCGATATTTCTTTAACAATGACCTGGAATTTCTTCAGCACGGTAGCGACGTAAGCAAGAAATACGCTACTTCACTCACCTTCCCATTCCCAACAACAATATTCTCCAACAATGTGGCCATTGAGGAAGAAGCCACACATATGTTCGTTGATAATGTGGTGAAGTATGACCTCGATGCACTGTATGGAATTCATCACTGGCCTGAACGAAGAAGAATCTACTACAGAAGTTGCCAGGTACTCAAATCGAAGAAAGAGGTGTACAGTGAACATCAGATCGTTGCTATAATGCATGTCAGCCTGTCTACCAAGTAGGACTACTCATTCCTGAAGAAAATCATAGTTAAACGCCAAGACGAACACGACTATGACTTCTCTGAAGCGGATTTTCCAAGATTGTCACTCAATGACATTGAAGACATGTATCTTGCTAAGGTACAAGGTCGAATACGACATTTATCCACCAACATCCAGCTCCAGTACATCAAGTCATTGCTGATATTCATCAGAAGCATCGTTATCCAGGAACGTGCTGAAGACATTTGTTGGAATCACTCCTAAACCATAATCAAGTGTTAGTAATTAATATGTAATAGTTAGCTTTATTATGGCCTTTATATTTGTTACTAGCCTTAAGCTTATGTAGAAGGCCCATGAGCTTAGGCCCAAGCCCATAAAGGAAAGGAAGGGAACTAGGAGTGTTGCCCTAGCTTCCCTCCTATAAATACTCTTGTAAACCCTCATTTAAGGGTTGGTTGTTCAAGTTTTCTTTTCACACATATTCCTACGCCTAACCGTGCTACTCTTATCGTGTATGTGTGCTTGTTTACTTGTTCAATCGCCTTATCTCTTTCTATATTACTTGTGTTTGTAAAACTAGTGACCTAATAGTGGTATCAATCGCCTACTAGTTGGGTGAATCGTGTTTGTTTTTGAAGTGGGTTTCGGTCCTACGCCTAAAACGCACCTTGATACTTTGGTTCGCTTCAAAACTTGTTTTTTACACTTTCTAATCCAAGATTCTTGTACTTTCAACGTTTTGAAGTGTTAAAATACTTGTTTTTGGCAAAAAGTTTCAAACTTTATGCGCGGATAGTTGTCTTTGATCGAGTTTTTGAACGTGGGTTTCATTCTACGCTTAACTGTTTTAGAGGCTTTGGTTCATCAAGTTTCACACTTTTGTGTATTTTGGTGTTATTGAAGCTATTTTATCACACAAAAACTGGTTTAGAAACACTTTTGGACAGAATCAAAGTTTTGAGCATTTCTACGCGTAGTAAAACCCTAAAACTACGCGTAAGTGCTTTCTTGGTTTGATCTTCATTTTCCTGGTTTATTCCGTGTTTTTTTACTTGGATAAGTCTGAAAATACGTCGACTTTGGATATCCTTTGCACTGTGATAGTGTAAAAGATCATTTGGGCAAAAACCCTAAAATTACGCATAAGCATAAGCTTACGCGTAGAAATCCTACGCATAAGATTCACTTTACGCGTAAACCTAGTTCTACGCATAAGGAAATCCTACGCCTAAGTTTCTACGCCTAACTTGTGTCTACGCATAACTTTAGAGTCTTTTCCCTGCTTATGCGTAAGCTAAATCCTACGCGTAACTCCTAATTGTTACGCGTAACTTTGGTGTTTTTACGCATAAGGGCTACTTGGTTCTTGTTTTTTCTACGCCTAAGGACACTTCATCAACAAAGGTTCATTCGACTACAAAGATCCATTTTTACTACACAAGTTTTTCAACATGTCTCAACCACCATACTCTAACTATTTCCCTCACACTTATAATCATCAACAACAACAACAATTAACTCCACAACATCAACAATGGAATCAACAACAAGCTATTTATCAACAACAATTTAATCAACAACATAATCCACAAATTGGTGCAATTCCACCACCACAAATGGTTCAAACACCACCAAGCCTTCAAGTTCAACCCTGCACAAATGATTTCAATCAACATCCATCAAGGAACACTATGAAGGAACCCACTTGGTTTGCAAAGATGTGTGAAGCTTTAAGCAGCCAACAATCAATTCATGAAGCTGGATCACTTGATAGACCTCCAATGCTCACTCCAGGAAACTACGATCAATGGGTGATAAGGTTCTTTAGGTTTTGTGATCTGAAGAAGCCACATGGAAGAGAACCACCTTGTCGTCAACCTAGAGGCCCATGTTACTGTTATCCGTAGAGTTTACCTGGAAGGTTCTATTGGAAGAAATTCTTGAAAGGTACACCGAAGAAGTCTAGTGTTTTGGATTTCTTGGAATAGTGGGTAACTAGCATCAAAGGACCTCACTCGTAACCTCCAGATAGTTCACTAGGTCGAAGTACTTAACTAACAACCGACGAATTTCGAAGTGTGTAGAAACGTTTGGTTCACCCAAGGAAGTATCACAAGGAACTACCTACAACTAACTTTAGTAAACACGTCCCAACTTGAACTTCCGAACCACCACAAACTTGGTAAACACCACCACCTTAACGTGGTTAAACACCTAATACAACAACTAATTTAACAACAACTATTTATCGAACAACAACTAAGGTAACAACTACAACACCTCAATTAACAACAACAACAACTACTAATATTCACACTCCCTTTATCAATCTCATACCACCAACTCTGTACAACTTTTTGAACACATCATTTTTACCTAGAAACATCAGCTTACTTGGAAACAACTACTTCACAGGAATCCGCATCTTTTTTGTTCTTGGTTCATCGGGAATACGCATTTTTGTGGTTTCAATGCGCATTGTTAATCCTCAATGCGCATCCTAAATCGAATGCGTATTCGTCCCTTTTCTGAGATTTCAATACGCATCTGTGTTCAATCCGCATCTTTGAATCCGCATCCTAAAGGAATACGCATCTTGATCCAAATGCGCATTTCACTTAGAATACGCATCCTAAAGATGCGCATTCGAATACGAATACGCATTAAAATCCCAAAAACGGGTTTACTAGAAAATGTGATAGTGTCACGTTTCCTATAGGTTTCAGCTGCATAAAAGTCTGAATAGGTTCATTTTTTTGTGCCTTATTTGGTCCTTTTACTTCTAGTTTGGTTCTTTCGTGAATGCGCATCAAAATCCCAAAATGATGCGCATCTTTACGAGTTTTGAAACTAAGACAGGTTTTCACAAAG
>BPTQ01000005.1:136616682-136673885 GCA_019973895.1 Chrysanthemum seticuspe | reverse complement strand
ACCATGTCTACAAACTGAACAAAGCTCTTTATGGTCTCAAACAAGCCCCTCGGGCATGGTACGATAAGCTATCATCTTTCCTCATTGCTAATAATTTCACCAAAGGTTCGGTTGACCCAACTCTTTTTATACAATATCACGGGGCACATATCTTAATTGTTCAAATTTACGTGGATGACATCATTTTTGGGTCTACACATAAAAAGTTTTCAATCGCTTTTGAAAAACTAATGAAGAAAAATTTTGAAATGTCCATGATGGGTGAACTTACATTCTTTCTAGGATTGCAAGTTCATCAATCACCCCGTGGTATTTTCTTGAGTCAGTCCAAATATGCCCTTGAACTGTTAAACAAATTTGGAATGACAACCTGTGACACTTATGCCACACCAATGACTCATACCAAGAAGCTAGATGCTGATTTACATGGGAAATTAGTTGACCCTACCAAATACCGAAGTATTATTGGGTCCCTCATGTATCTAACAGCTAGCAGACCTGATATTGTCTTTGCCGTTTATCTATGCTCCCGTTATCAGTCGCGACCAACTGAAACCCACCTCTCTGAGGCTAAAAGAATCCTCCGATACATCAAGGGAACCATTAACTTGGAGATCTGGTATCCGAAGGATTCTGGTTTTGAACTAATCGCTTTTTCAGACGCTGACCACGCAGGATGCTTAGACTCAAGGAAAAGTACTTCAGGAGCTCTACAATTTCTTGGTGATAAACAGGTGTCTTGGCAATCAAAGAAGTAGGATTGTACATCGCTGTCATCAACCGAAGCAGACTATGTAGCCATGTCCGCGTGTTGTGCTCAAGTCATCTGGATGAGAACACAACTCAAAGACTATGGTTACGTATTTGACAGAATCCCGATGTACTGCGACAATCGGAGTGCCATTGCGATCTCGTGCAACTCAGTTCAGCACTCGAAATCAAAGCACATCGATCTACGCTATCATTTCATCAAGGATCACGTGGAACAGGGTACCGTTGAATTATACTTTGTGGGTACAGAATACCAATTGGCAGATCTTCTCACCAAAGCCTTGCCTCCCGCTAGGTTTAATGAGTTGGTCCACCGGATTGGTATGAGGTGTTTGACTCAAGAGGAATTGCATGACCTCTTAAAACAGTCTTAAAAACCTGTCAAACACCAAAACATCTCTTGTAAATAAATTTTTCAAAAACAAAATACAAAAATATAAAACCTGATAAAATCAAAAATATTCTTCTAATCTATTTTTCTTTCAACATTGCAAGTACATTTCTTCCGTCAACACCTTAATCTTTCAAAATTCGGTATTTTTCCGATCAAGTGTTGAGGGGGAGAAATCAAAACTTTAACTGTTTCAAAACATCTGTGTACTTGCATGTTATCATATCTCGGTTGTTTCTTTTAACAAATGGTGGTAAATTTTCTGGTACAATGACACTCCTCGGACTTAAATTAATAACCTTTCATTATTTTCTCAAGTCGAGGGGGAGTGTCGTCATGTTTCTTTCCTAAAACCTTTGTTTGGTAACCAAAATGGAAGTTTTAAAGGCTTTGTTTGAAAAAGGAAAATGTTGAGGGACCAAAACTGTCAAAATGTTAAAGTTATTTTAATAAAACACCTCCCCACCTAACTTTCACTTCACATTTAATTCTAAACCTAAACACATCCTACGCCTAAGATTCATTCAAGAATTTCGTGTTTTTGATCATCGATTTGTAAGTTGTTTAACAATCTTAACGTATTTACAAACATAGGTTTTGATTTGTACTTAAATCCAACGGTCAAATTATGTTCTATGGTTGATTTTGTGGTCTACACTTATGCGTATGAACCCAAGATCAAGATAGTGTGTTTATGATTAAAAGGATAGTGCCGAAATGTTTCTACAACATCATTAATGCCTTTTCTATCATAAAAATCCACCCATAAACTCGAAATAAGTGAATTTGGAAACTAGGGTTTATGAGTCGAATTGGGTATTTTCAAATGTGAAGGTTTTTTGGTGAAAAAGATAGTTGTATAAGGTTGTTTTCAAGTTCAAATAAACATATGTAAACCCAGAAATTACCCAGAAACACTTATGATTCGTAAATTGAAAATTAGGGTTCTAGTTCATGTGAATTGGGTATTTTTGATTCAAGGCTTATTTGATGTTAATACTTGGATAGAAAAACTTTATAGACTTCTCAGTACTACCAGAAATGAATTGGTGCAAATCCTATGGTTAGAAACCTTACGCGTAATTCTTAAACCCTTAGGGTTTTGACCTACGCGTATGTATTTCTACGCATAACTGTTTGACAAGTGTTCTTGCCATAAATTGTTGTTAAAATGATATTTTGTGATAATGTTAATGATTTGATGAACTTATTTCAGGATTTGTTACGCTTAAAATTCAGAATCAAGGTCATTTGCATTTCTATGCATAAGGATTACCCTACGCGTAGTCAGTTATGCCTACGCGTAAGGTTCTACAGTGGGACTACGCGTATCCTGTGAAGGATATGCGTAAACAGTGCCTCTATGCATAAGGTCTACTCTTACGAGTAAACCTTACGCGTAAGGTTTTTATACGCCTACGCGTAAGATCTACGCGTAAGGTCCCCTTTTCCTACGCGTAACTTTTTCTACGCGTAAGATAGGATCCTACGCGTAAGCTTATAACTACGCGTATAAAACACTTGCTTACGCATAACTTTGTCATTGCTACGCATAAGCCTGGATGGACCTTCATAATGAATTGTTACGTGTACAATCTTGAAAATAAGCTAATCATATCATCACGAATTCAATAATGTCACTAATAAACTTAAACGGTTAATATGTTATGAAATATAAGTGATAACATAAACTTTAAAACCTTAAAGTTAACTAACTCACGAAATGTTTCTGAGCATCATTAGACTATTGGATAAACAAGTGACTTAGGACTCGTAACAATCATTAACACTACTCATTCAATAACTAAACAATAAAACCTTCTGTTGACTAACATTATGTCTTTCGATATGTTGGTTCTTTTGGCTAATGTTATTTCAGATAAAGATATGGCTGAACAAATGACCATGGATGCACAAGAAGTTCTTACAATTGCTGATATCTTTCTAGAAGGTTACCCGAGAAAGCTTGGAAAGAACAACCTTAGGGTTGACTTTGACACCCTAACTTGCTCAGAATCTTCTTGTCTCATTGCAGTGGATATTCTCAGGAATCATCCCTACCAAAACATGCTCTCACACTCTGCCACAGTTCCAGAGGTTTACATTCAACAATTCTGGGATTCCATGCAGAGGATCACTGGTCAAAATGCTGTGAATGTGACTCTTAATCACAAACAAGTCACTATCACTCCTGATGACTTACGAGCTGTTCTCATCATTCCAGACATCGCTCCAACCGACTTCTTTGCCACCCCTACTGAACAGACTGTCCTGCAATTCTTGATAGATATTGGTTATGATGAAGCTACAGGAATCATTACTAAGCACTCTCTCGTGGAGCTGAAGAATATTCCTCAACCATGGAGGACACTCTACATTATCATCACCAAATCAGTCTCGGGTCGTGACAATGGATATGAGCATCCCAAGCTCATGGAACTGCATATTTTCTGGTCTCTGATCAACAAGAAGGACATCATAATCGAAGCACTGCTTTGGGAAGACATGATGCTGTCTCAGAAGAAGCTTTGCAACAAAATTCCCTATGTCAGATACACCAAGCTGTTGATTCAGAGAGCTCTTGGACTTCATCCTGATATCCCCAGGAGAATCAATGACCCAGATAATCATGACATCCAGACTGAGCACATTCTATCTGTCAGAATCAAAGAAACGTCTACGAAGAAACAGGGAGCTGAATTACCCGATAACCTTCTTACAGAGGAAATCAAAAAGCTAGAAACGTACAAAAGGTATCGGGTAGCCGTTAAAGAAGGTAAAGTTAGACACCTTGATGAAAAAGCTTCTGGGACACCTACTCGAAGGACCAGAAGAGGCAGTGCTGGAAGTGCCACAAGTACAGATAGTCAGAGGAATGTTCCAAAGAGGAAACCTATTCCAAAGAGGAAACCTACTCCTAAGAAGAAAGTTCCCTCTCAGGAAGCTACTCCTATTCCATCCTCTACACCTGAACCTCCAAGAAAGCTTTTGGACGAAAGTTCTGAAGGAACAGAATTAGACGAGGAGATTCATTATTCTGAAATTACACAAGATGTCTCAGACATTCCAAAACCTCCAAGTCCTCAAGTTGACAAAAGTAAAGGAAAGACTCCTGTACTTAAGACATTTGATGAAAGCTCTGAAAGTGAAAATGTTGAAGAGCCACCGGAAATTGTGAACAAAAAGAAAGTCAAACGACTTAGACATCAACACAAGGCTGAAGTGTTCGCAAAAGATCAAATGGGTGGTCCCGGAGGATCAAGTGGTGCTGCCCACTCCGAACCAACTCCTGATACGGTTAATCGACCCGATAAGGGAGCTGGTACCACCACTCTTATGCAACAACAACCGCCTGTGGAAGATACTATAGTGTATGACTTTGAGAATCCAGAAACTGACAAGAAGAAGAAAGATAAAGATGATAATTATGACAGATTTTTTCTGGATAGTCCAACACGTACACAGAAGGAAACTTGTGAACCGCCAAAGGACCCAGAGTCTCCTCACATCTCATCATCATCAGATTCTTCTTCTCACTCATCACAACAACCATCCAAGAAATCAACCAGATCATCATCCAAATCAGTAAAGAAACCACCTCGATCTTGGATTTCTCAAACACATGAAAGAATTGTGAAAGCTGTCAAACAAGTTAGAAAGAAGGACATGCTCCACAGAAAACTGAATTGGTATGCTGACCAAATACAGTACTTACATGATGAGAATGACAAGATGTAGAAAGAAAGGGAAGTTATTCAGGAATTCATGAGAAGTCATCGTCAGGAGGAACTGAACGAAACAATCGAAGGCTACACGAAAAAGTACCTTCTGGAGTACGTTCCTAAAGTCACAAAGGAGTTGTTCACCAGACAACTTTATCCAAATCTGATGCAGATCACCAAGCAAACTATCCGATCAACGCCCCTAACCGTAACAATCAATCCAACCGATCCGGTAGTTTTCTCTAACAATGAATTGGTGGCCAAGCTTGTTACACAAATGTCACCACGAGCTGCAATGTTCAACTCTGAAGAAGCAAAATTGTATCAAGCATTGCTAGACTACCAACTTCAAGAAGCTTGTAGATTTGCAGCAGAAAAGTTGAAACGTCCTAGAGACGATGAAGATAAGGATAAAGACAAGGACTCTGCACCTAAACGTCAGAAACAGTCTGGTGAATCTTCTTCGATGCCACCTCCTCCACAATGGACTTCTTCTCAACAGAAGTCTCCTCCACCTCGGTCTTCACTGATAAACCTCGGGACGATTCCGAGTTACCACCCCTGACTTAAAAAACAGGTGATTACTTTGAGTATACGGGTGGTGACGATGAAGAGGTCCTTGAGCCCCTACAACAACCCACCTCACCCAAACAAGTGCAGAAACCAGAATCATCATCAAGGCCTTCCAAAAAGAAGAAGAAGACGACTCAGCCTGAAGTCGTATCATGGCTAGATGACGATAAAACCGTAGAATTTGAATGGTTCTCCACACTTGTCAATCAAACTCCCTACCCTGAAGAAGGTCAAGACTTGGTAGATGGTTCTACATTGGAGCACGCAAAACTTTTGCAAGAAAAGTTCCATGTGAAGAAAATGACGAAATCTGAGTTGAAGCGAATCAAGAATGAAGCGTTTCAACTTCTAAAAGGCAGCTCTGAAAGCGCCCTCGAGGTCGAATATCATCTTGAGAACATCGCTCGAGCTATGTCTAACAACATGGATTGGCTCAATCCGGAAGCAAACATTGACTTCACACAAAGGGACAACCCTCCATACTACACCGATTGGACCAAACCCCTACCGACCATTGGCCAAGCAGATAAACCACGGATTCCCTTCCGATACTTCTTTAACAGAGACCTGGATTTTCTCTTACACGGTAGCGATGGTTCGCGAAAATACGCTACATCGTTGACTCTTCCATTCCCAGCGGCTATTTACTCAAACTGCATAGCTATCGAGGAACGTGCAAATCGCTTGTTTTCTGACAACGAGCAAGCATACGAACGAGATGCATTGTATGGGATTCATCATTGGCCTGAACGCCGAAGAATCTACTACAGAAGCTGCCTGGTTCAGAAGTCTCAACACGCAGTGTACAGTTCTAAGGACATCGTGGCCATCAAACACGTTGATCTCATGTCTAAGTGGGACTACACCTTCTTGAAGAATATCATAGTCAAACGACAAGATGAACAGGACTATGCATTCTCCGAAGCTGACTTTGAGAATTTGTCCCTCAACGACATCGAAGACATGTACCTTGCCAAAGTACAGGGTCGTATGAGACAATTCTCGACCAAAGTTCAACGTGAATTTATCAAGTCACTTCTCATCTTCATTAGACGCATCGTGATCAAAGAACGTGTAGAAGATATCCAGCTGGCTGTTGAATCTTATCAGACACGTGTCAACCTCACTCCTCCAACGCTTGATCTTCCCGACATCAATCAGCTATCTCAATATACGCTCATCAGCAAACCTTTCGGAGTTGTTTACCGCAGTGAACTTTAAAGAAACTGCTTAATGGCGTGTAGTGAACTTTAGAAATTCGAGGATCACACTTTGAAGCTGGTTAGGGACGGATTGGCGTACAGGTTGAAGGATATACGCCAGAAAATTGGGTCTCCTAAGCGCTGGAATTCTCAGGAAAGGAGGGATGTGAGACGAATCATCACAATGATTGATGAAAGGTTGTTCAGACGGGATCAGTTCAGACGATTGGAGAGCTATGTTGGTGGTCGACCCAGGATTAACATAACCGGCTTTCAACGCCCTGTGCGCACTCCTGGGAACATCCCTGCACTTCCTGGTACCCCTTGAATTGGTTCTTTCATTACAAATTTGGATATATGATGATTTATGTCTATGGCTTGTGCACACATAGCAGTGTACAACCCGTAATTGTCAAGAAAGGACCCTGTGGTACACTTCAGTGCCACAATCCTTATAAAAGGAGCGAAAGCTTCTTACTTTTGAGTAAAACCTATCAAACCTTTCAATTTTCAAGGTTTTGCTCAAAAGAACAAGTACTTCCCCATATGATTTTCAAAACCTCAACCGTTTATATCACTTGTTGAGGGGGAGTATTTGAATTAAAACTTTGTTCACAAATTATTCACAGTGGTCACTCTTCCCGCAACACTCGAAATGGTCATATTTATTCTCAAACGTTTCAAAAATAACATCTTATATGCCATTTTTTAGGGGGAGAAAATTATGTGATAAGAAATATGTTGTGTAAATGCAAATGAATCTTTGTGTAATAGACTTAACCAACGAATTGACGGTACTAAACTGTTAGTAACTCGAAAAGACTTGTCCTGGACGGGTAATAATTTCAAACTAGTTCACTAGTAATGTAAACGTGTCTCGCAAAGGACTTGTCCAAGTAGAATGTACCATTTGAGAAACTCTTGGTAGACATGAACTCTGACGGGTATGACAACCTTTCGAGGATTGTCTACACCTTCAAGGTAGTTATTAGAGCTAGTTGTCACCTAAAAGCTGACAATGTAACTCTTTAACTATGCAACGTAACCGTGTCTCGCGGGGGATTGTCTATCTTGAGTGGATCAATTCAAAATGTGCGCTCTCTTTCCTCACTGTGCATTTAACCGTTAAAACTATTAAGCACATGTGGAGGGGGAGTATTTATGCAAAATCCTATCTCTCACAGTGGTTAAAACATGTTTTTCATTTACAAACCCTTTGAGAGATGTTTCACAAACAGTGGTTTTAATGGCAACATAGGTTAGTCATGGAGTTATAAGGTGACTAAGGTTAGGAATAACCGTCCTATGATCCGCCAGAGCCGGAGGGATCTACCCAAGGACACTACCATTAGTTAGTGTTAGAAGTCCTTAGGTACGATTATAAAAAGGAGAAAATGAGAATCGGAGAAAGAAGGAGTTGAAGAATAAAAAAGAAATGCAAAGAAAAGGGTGAAAAGAAATAGCCCTCCAGATTATTCAACTTAGGGCAGACACCGGGTTCAATTCATATGCTACTGGTTGTCACTTAGTGACACCGGTATTGAAGATTAAAAGTCGTCATGCACCCAGTGACGCATGCACTAAACCTTCTTAGCCACTCAAGTTTCTTTCAACAGAAGCTTGTTTCATTCTCACAGGGAACCCTACGTAAACTATTGGCTTTCTCTTAGAGATCGCTGGTATTGAAAAAGGAGACCCTCTCCCTAGTCTCCGCTCAGGAAAACCAAAACGCACTATTGAGTCTAGAGCCACGAGATTCATCAAAAGATCTCTTAGGGACACTTGACAATTCATCACTTGTTGATCAACAAATAAGATCTTCAGTGGTTCATATCGAGTCCTTCACAGATCTTAGCAATCTGTCGAGAACATTTATGAGAGGTTCACATCTGTGATCCTCAGTGATTGAATGGAAATTCCTGCCAGGGTCAACATCAAACAGCCCTGACAGCAGGTCACTTTGGTAACTCCCCGTGGATTACGCGGAGTGTGTCTCAAACGGTCTACAGGCGTGAGGTGATGCTACGGTGTACCTCAGCGACTCATCTGAACTGTAGATGTACTTCGGTACATCGTGTTATCTCACTTGTGGGACTCCAGTTCAGGAACGGCCTTTGTAAGAATTAGAGTTGTGTTTTCACACTATGCTGTTAACACTCTCGAAGTTCAAACTTGTAAGTGCCGGAACCTGCTTATTACTAACCGTTTGAAATGTTTTCTTCTTATGGAAGCTCCGGAGCAGGATGATCGTGCTGATTCTTCTCATGCTCACGCCAACATCATCACTAATGGAAGTTCTATTCAAAAGCAACACAACCGTCAGAATGATTCTTCGTCAAACCAAAGAATCTACAAAGTTAAAGACTTAGAGAACTTCATCAGTATTGAATTCCAACGTCATAGAGCGTGTGAGCATGTTGAAGAATGACGTGGAGACACAGGAGCAGCGAAGCAGACCTGAGGCAGACTGATGCAGACAACAACATACTATCACTTTCACCACAAAGAACAATGATAAAAGAACAAAGTTAAAGATGACGTCAAAGCATAACTGTTCAAAGATTACTATCTCTCTACACTGGGGAGATTGTTCGAATCAAGGCAACTCCTCTCACAAGAAAGAAGAACGTCAGAAGATGTCAGAGCTACTATTACATCAACACCTTCACCATTCATCACCAACACTTGAGGGGGAGATTGTTGGAATCACTCCTAAACCATAATCAAGTATTAGTAATTAATATGTAATAGTTAGCTTTATTATGGCCTTTATGTTTGTTACGAGCCTTAAGCTTATGTAGAAGGCCCATGAGCTTAGGCCCAAGCCTATAAAGGAAAGGAAGGGAACTAGGAGTGTTGCCCTAGCTTCCATCCTATAAATACTCTTGTAAACCCTCATTTGAGGGTTGGTTGTTCAAGTTTTCTTTTCACACATATTCCTACGCCTAACCGTGCTACTCTTATCGTGTATGTGTGCTTGTTTACTTGTTCAATCGCCTTATCTCTTTTTATATTACTTGTGTTTGTAAAACTAGTGACCTAACAACATTCAACTTGCCGTGGAATCATATCAAAAACGTGTTAATCTCACCAAACCACAGCTAGACCTTCCCGATATCAACCACCTGGCTCAGTACAACATTCTCACGACACTAAAATTTGGCGTAGTTTACCGCAGTGAACTTCACCGGAATTGCTTCATGGCGTGCAAGGAGCTTCACAAGTTTTGTGATCACACTTTGAAGAAGGTTAGGGACGGGTTAACATATCGGTTAAAGGAGATTCATGAAGGCATAGGGTCGAAGAAAAGGTGGAATTTGAGGGAAAAGAGAGATGCGAAGAAGATCATTACCAGGATTGATGAAAGGTTGTTTCGTCGTGATCAGATAAGGACATTGGAGAGTTTCGTGGGTGGACGTCAAAACATATCTCTAACAGGCTACCAACGTCCAGAAAGAACTCCTGGTGTTATTGACGGACTTCTTGGTACTCCTTGATTTGTTTCTTTCACTATTATTTGGATGTGTTGATCTATACATGAAGATGGCTTGTGCACACATAACAGTGTACAACCCGTACTTGTAATGAAAGGACCCTATGGTACGCATCAGTACCACAATCCTATAAAAGGAGCAAAAGCTTCTTACTTTTGAGTAAAACTTATCAAAACTTTCATTTTTCAAAGTTTTGCTCAAAAGAACAAATACTTCCCGTAATGATTTTCAAAACCTCAAAAGTTAATATCACTTGTTGAGGGGGAGTATTTGCTTAAAACTTTGTTCACAAATTGTTCTTCGTGGAAATCTTCCCACAAATTCGAAATGGACATATTCGATATCAAAATTTCGTCAAAAATAACATTAATATGCCATTTTTGACAGGGAAAAAAATTATGTGATAAGAAATATGTTGTGAATTGCTATTGAATCTTTGTGCTAAAGACTTAACCAATGAATTGACGAGCTCTTAAATGTTAGTAACTTTAAAAGACTTGTCCGGGACGGGTAATAATTTCAAGCTAGTTCGCTAGTGATGTAAACGTGTCTCGCAAAGGACTTGTCCTAGTAGAATGTACCATTCGAGAAACTCTTGGTAGACATGAACCTTGACGGGTCAAACCTCCTTACCAAGGAGTGTTTACAACGTCAAGCTGACATAGTCAGTGATGTAACCGTGTCTCGCAGGGAATTTTCTATCATGAGTTGATCAATTCAAAAGTACGCGCTCTTCCTTCAACGTGCAGATTTCTGTCAAAATACTTAATCACGTGTGGAGGGGGAGTATTTCTACAAAATACAAAACTCTCACATTGGTACAAAATGTTTTTACTCGTAACCACTTTGAGAGATTTTCATGAAAATGGTTTTATGGCAACATAGGCTAGTCATGGAGTTATAAGGTGACTAAGGTTAGGAATAACCATCCTATGATCCGCCAGAGCCAGAGGGATCTACCCAAGGACACCACCAATAGTTAGAATTTAGAAGTCGTTAGGTATGATTATAAAAATGAGAAAATGAGAATCAGAGAAAGAAGGAGTTGAAGAATTAAAAAAAAAACGTAATGAAAAGGGTGAAAAGAAATAACCCTCCAAATTATTCAACTTAGGGCAGACAACGGGTTCAACTCATATGCTACTGGTTGTCACTTGATGACACCGGTATTGAAGATCAAAGTTGTCATGGACCCAGTGATGCATGCACTAAACCTTCTTAGCCACTCAAGTTTCTCCCAACAGAAGCTTGTTTCATTCTCACAAGGAACCCTACGTAAACTATCGGCTTTCTCTTAGAGATTGCTGGTATTGAAGAAGGAGACCCTCTCCCTAGTATCCGTTCAGGAAAACCAAAGCGTACTATTGAGTCTAGAGCCACGAGATTTATCAAAAGATCTCTTAGGAACACTCGACATTTCATCACTTGTCGTTCAACAATAAGGACGCAAGTGATACATTCTAGAGTCCTTCACAGATCTTAGCAATTTGTCGAGAACATTTATGAGAGGTTCACATCAGTGATCCTCAGTGATTGAATGGAAACTCCTGCCAGGGTCATCATCAAACAGCCCTGAAAGCAGGTCACTTCGATAACTCCTTGTGGGTTCGCTTAGTGTTGTCTCAAACGGTCTACAATCGTGGGGTTATGCTTCGGTATACCTCAGCGACTCACCTGAACCGTAGATGTACTTCGGTATATCGTGTTAGCCTTCTTGAGGGCATCCGGTTTCAAGAACAGCCTTTGCTAGAATTAGATATGTGTCTTCACATTATGCTGTTGACACTCTCGAAGTTCGAACTTGTAAGTGCTGGAAATCCCGCTAAGGAGATTCGTTTCAAGAATCGAGTCAGAATATGAGGGTCATTACTTGAACTTGTTCAATGTAATACCAACTGTTCCTTACGGGATTCGGACGGCTGATTCGCCTGACCAAGGTGAATGGAATCAAGACATTCATCAGTAGAACAATTGTAGTAATCAATTCTTTATGAAAAGATTACAATGATCAATTGATGTTCATGACTGTACCGGAGATGCTGCAGCTGATGGATGCTCGCGAGAGGAAGAGATCGTGCTGATTCTCCACATGCTCATACCAACAACATCACTAAAGAAGTTCTCTCATAATCAAAGGCAACACAAAGTCTTAATGATTCTACATCTAAGCAAAGAATCTACAAATTTAGAAAGACTCAAGAACTACTTCACATCTGGAATTCATTGTCAAATGAGTGTGTGAGCATGTTGGAGAAAGACGTAGAGACACTGGAGCAACGAAGCGGACCTGATGCAGATAACCACAACATACTATCACAACCACCACAAAGAACAAAGAACAAAGATTAATGAAGACGTCAAAGCTGAAAAACTTCAAAGAAAACAAGATCCTCACACTGAGGAGATTGTTGGAATCAAGGCACTTCTTCTCACAAGAAAGAAGAATGTCAGAAGACGTCAAATCAACTATTACATCAGCACCTACAACGTATTCACTCAAATCATTAATTACCAACACTTAGGGGGAGATTGTTGGAATCACTCCAAAACTATATTTCAAGTGTTTGTAATCAATATATAATAGGTTGCTTAATTAGGCGTTTATGTTTGTAATTATGCCAAGGCTTATGTAGAAAGCCCATAAGCCTTGGCCCAAGCCCAATAAGGAAAGGAAGGGAGCTCGTGTGTTGCCCTAGCTCCTTCCCTATAAATACTCTTGCAAACCTTCATTTGAAGGTTGGTTGTTCACATTATCTCAATTCCTACGCATAACATTTCTTTCATATATTCGTGTATTGTGTTAGTGTGTTCATCTGATCACCTCTTGTCTTATTTCTAACATATTGATGCTTGTGTTACAATATGGTGACCTAACATATGTAGTTTTCCATTTTTAGAATTTACATGGTATATAAGTAAATACTTATGTAATGTTTTGTTAAAGTAACTAAACATGTTTGATATAAAAATGTTGAGACACATTTCTATTTAGAAGGATACTAATGTGGATTGATATGTAATTAATCAAAAAGTGATAAAATACTTAAATGTTAAAAACTATTTAAAAAAAGCTTGTAATAATATGTAACAATCTTGAAAAGCTTTGTACTTTGCAACAATAAAATTTACTTTTGTCGTTAAAAAAACAAGGTAAATATCACAAAATATAAATAACATTTTGGACGATATTAGTATTAACAATCTCCCTCTTTTTGTTGAGGACAAAACATAAATTTTATTTTTATCAAAGATATAAAGACGTACAAGAAATTTAAAAATATGAATTTAACTTGAACTTGGAAGATCTAGCTAGTTAACTAAGGTTGACAATTTTAAAATTTATTTTGTCTTAAAAATAGTTTTGACTTTTTTTACTTTATTATAAATTGTTTGTTGACTTTTGAAAGTCAAAAAGTGTTGTTGACTTCTTGAAAGTCAATGTTCAAGTTCAATAATATTCTCCCCCTTTTTGTTGAAACAAAAAGAAGAGGCGAGGCAGAAAATACAATGAGCCCGAGCCGAATGTTCCCCATTGGCCAATGTTTCCCCTTAATTGGGTGCCAAGAGAAAGATACATGGATTATCAAAAGCTAGAAAGCAAAGGTTAGTAAATATTCTATCATCACAAGCATCCAAAAATAATAGTTACAACCAACAAGTAATCACTTAAAGTAACCAACATCATTATAATAAACATTATTGATTAGTAAAATTTTTATGACTTATAAGTCATAAAATGGCCTTTCTAAAAAAAAGTCATTATATAGACAATAATGGAGATGTGGTGACATAGAAGAAAATAAATCCTAGAGAAAGAAAAAAAATAACATAGAAAAAAAATAACATAGAGAAAAAAACCTAGAAAATAGAAATATAACGTAGAGAAAAAAAATTCTAGAAATTACTAATAATGTTAGGATTTAGTAAATCCAATTATTAAAGTGTCGGTCACCATAAGTATATGTAATCGTTAGAAAGCTCGTAGCCATAGTTATTTATTGTTAGGTAGTATTTAGTTAAGTAACACCGTGGAGGACGGACGAGTCTTTACCCACTGTATGCCTGATACACAGCCCGTAGGTGGCGTTTATGTAAGATACTATAAATACCCTCTACCTCCCAAGATAGAGGGTTGGAGCTCATAATAATACTTTTACTTTCTCTCACTAAGTTCCCAAACCTCTAACTCTTTCTCTCTCTAAAAACCTTATAGTATACGCCTATATTTGATCATGGTTTGATGTGTTTGTGAAATCCAATATGTTACAAATGGTATCAAGAGCCATGGTTTGATCATCTCTCTTACATGTTCTTGGATTTCTAGTGGTTTTATATGGTTTTTGGGTTTGAAAAAGTTTAGTGGTTTTTGCACCATTTGGATCATTTCTTGTGTTAATGTTTGAATTTTGATTGTACTTTTGTGTTTAGAATCATTGTAAGTGCTTGAGTTTTGATTTGGAAAGCTTGAATCACTGTGGTTGGGCTTGTTTTGGATTGAAAAGGGTTGTGTTTAAGTTTTTCTAGCTAGCGACTTGACTCTCGGATAAGCATTCTTGGTAGCGACTTGCTTCTTTAGTTTTCAGCCATTTGTAGTTGAAGTGGTAGCGACTTGAGCACTAGCGACGTGTCTATTGAGACAAGGCGACAAATAGTACAAAGTAGTGGAGGTACCACTTCGGCTAGCGACTTGTTCAACGTAGCGACTTGTCTTTACTATTTTCAGCGACTTGTCTTTGTTGTGCTTAGCGAGTTGTTCTTTAGCGACTTGTCAGATAGCGAGTTGTTGCTTTAGCGACTTGTGCCTAGCTACTTGGTTCACAACGACTTGAGCTTTTAGCGAGTTGTTACTTAGCGACTTGTTCTCAAGGTTTATACCTAGCGACTTGGGTGAGTTGCGACTTGTCTTCAAGGTATTTAGCGACTTGGCCTCTTAGCGAGTTGTTCCTTTGCGACTTGCCCACTTAGCGAGTTGTTCTTTAGCGACTTGTCAACTTAGCGAATTGTTGCTTTAGCGACTTGTGTCTAGCGACTTGTTTCATAGCGACTTGTGCTTTTAGCGAGTTGTTACTTAGCAACTTGGTTACTTAGCGACTTGGTGAACTAGCGACTTGTTCTCAAGATTTATAGCGACTTGGTTGATTATTGTTTTTGATACGGTTTTCTCTTGATTTAGTAAAATCCCCGTGAAAGAATCTATTTCCCAGTTTAATCATAGAGTTATAAAATCACGTGTAATCTGTAAACATGTCTACCAACGTGCCTACAATCATCTCTTCTATAGTTGAGGACGTTCAAGCAGCTGGATCAGATACTCATCCACCCATGCTTGACATAACTGACTATGACTCATGGCCTCAACGAATTATGTTGTACTGTTCGGGAAAGGAAAATGGGGTCAACATTCTCAAGTCAATTGATGAAGGACCTTATCTGATTGAGACTACAAGAGACACACTTGAAACAGCTGCAGATGGAACAGTGATCTTAGGTTTGCACAGACCAAAGATGCATGATGAGCTCAGTGATAAGGAGAAAAAGAGATATGATGCTAATATCAGGGCTTCAAACATTATACTTCAGGGTCTTCCAAAAGATATCTACAAGCTTATCAATCACAACACTGAAGCCAAGGCTGTTTAGGATAATGTCAAGATGCTTCTCTCGGGTTCTGAATTAACTAAGGAAGATAGAGAATCAAAACTGTATGATGAATTTGAGCACTTTAAGATGAAACCAGAAGAAAGTGTCTATGAATATTACGTGAGATTCCACAAGCTTGTGAATGACATGAGGAATATCAAAATGACCATGCCAAATATTCAGCTGAACTCAAAGTTTGTGAACAACATGAATCCCGAATGGCACAAATTTGTCACCTCTGTGAAGCTAACCAAAGGATTAAAGAACACCAACTATGAGCAACTGTATGCCTTCCTGCTTTAGAATGAGAGACATGCTATGTTTGAACGAATGATTCTTGAACAGTTCAAATCTAAACAGGGAGAAACAAGTTCGTCAAACGATTCAACAGACTTTTACACCAATGTTGGAATTACCACCAAAGCTTCTCAAGTCATACCCACGGGGTAATGGTAATTACAAGCTCATTCCTGATCCAACATATAAGCCTCTAGAATCAAACACACTCATGGAAAACTTTATCAATCAATTGTCTCTCATGGTTAGTCAAAATATGAATTCCACTCCACATACCAACAATAACCTCAGAACTGCATCCAATCCACACAATCAAGCTACTGTCAGAGATGGTAAGGTAGTGGTTCAGAATGTGCAAGGAAGACGGTATGAACAAGGGATGATTGGAGCAGGTTATGGTAATACTGGAGTAGGTGGAGGGTATGTGGCTAATTAGAATCGTGGAAGGAATGCCTATCAAGGACAAGTAAAGCCAATCAAGTGCTACAACTGTGGTGGTGATGGACACATTGCAAGGAACTGCACATCTCCAAAATGCCCTCAAAATGCAGAGTACTTCAGGGACAAGATGCTCCTGGTGCAAGCTCAGGATAGTGGAGCGGTTTTGGATGAAGAAGAGTTGTTGTTTCTTGCTGAGGGAAATGCCAAAACCTATGATGCTGATGTTGATGAGCAGCCAATTCAGGAAATAGGTCACAATCATCAGAATGCCTTTCAAGTTGATGACTGTGATGCATTTGACTCTGATTTCGATGATGAACCTACTGCCCAGACAATCTTCATGGCTAGCATTTCACCAATGGTCTCTCCAAAGGTCTCGTCACCACAACGGGCTGGTCCATCCACAGATTCAATCATTTCAGATGTATTAAAACTATACGATGAAGTTGATGAGCAAAAGGTACATAACGAAGTACAATCTCTTGAAACTTATGAATCAGATATTGATAATGAGGGTAATAGCAATATTGTCCCATATGATCAATATGTGACACAAAGTGAAAGTGAGATTGTACCAAGTGATGGTCAATTTGAGAGTCTTCAAAAGAGGATAAACTTAGATATTAAAGAAATTGAAAAGGAATTTGATGCAATGATTGTTGAAGTCAATGATTATGAACGGGAACTCAAATAAAATGAAATTGAAAGGAAGAATTTGCATATCCTAAATGAGAACTTAGTATTCAGTTGTGTGGCTCAAGATGTGTTTTATACTGTTACTAAGCATTCTATTACTGCTTCTCAATTTCATGAATTATCTGTTTCTTTGAAAGTTTCCCATGATCGTGTCATTGAGCTTGAAACAGCAAATTCGAAACTGCATGATAAAATTGAACAGGATGATCATGATAACTTGGTCAAACATTTATCTAAATTGGAAGTTGAACATTTTAATTTACAACTAAAATATCAACATCTTAAAGAAAATGTTAAAACCTCAAATATCAAGACATCCTCAGATGCTCCTAAATTTGATGCAGTTTTTGAAATAAACATACGTGATGAACAAATTCAAGCTCATTGTAACACGATCAGAAAATTGAGAGCCCAAATCTCACAATTGAAGGGCGAAAGAAATTATGTGAATGGCTCCCAAACGCCTCCACCTTTAGATTCTCAATCTTCTCAAACTTTCCATCTTCAAAACCTCGTTAATGTTTTACAAAAGGAAAATGAGAGTTTTCTACAAGAAAATGAAAAGGTTAAACTACAATTTAAAGAGTTATATGATTCGATGAAAGTCACTCGTGACAAAAACAACGAAACAATAACTTCTTTACAAAAAGAAATTGAGAATCTGAAGAAACAGGAAAAAAGGAAAATGCCACTTGTCTTTAATGAGAATGTTGCATCAAAGTCGTCTGCAGACTCTAAATCTACTGTGACTGTTAAATACATTCCTCCTCATCTTAGGAATAACGAACTTGTGTTTCATAACTATTTCGCTCACCTTAAGGATAGTCTAGAATGTCTCCGTGAGATTGTAGAAGAGGATTTCATAAATAAGCCACTTGATAGAGAAATTAGGTTTACTTGCATTCAGGCCAAACGATCTCAGGAGCTGTTAGAATGTTTAAGAGCAACATGTCCTAAATCCTTATGTGAGAAAGATAAAGCCGTCGTGCCTTGTTCTATGCCTAGTGCTAAGTATGCAACCCATTATATGCCCAGTACTAAGAAAGTGAACTCTAAAGTGCCTGCGAGTAGTTCAGATCCCTGCACTTCTAGTTCAGGAATGAAAAAGGTAGCCTAACCAACTAATGTTCCCATAATTTCCTCTATAGGAGTAATCAGTGACATAAAAGCAAGCGGGTCAAAGCCTCCAAGAAATACAATGCAAGATAGGACCTCGCAAGCTAAGAATGTACAATGAAAGAAAGTAGAAGACCACCCTAGGAATATTAAGTTTGAGTTGAATAAAACGAATCGTGTTGATTCTAGTATTAGCTATAAGCGTACTGTAATTAATTCGAATTCTGCTACTTTTGGCAAAACATGTAATGATGATTGCTTGGTTTCTGTTACTAATCATGAATGTGGTGTGATTGATTTGATTAATGCTGTTAAATGGTCTGTTATAATTTTTAATGCCAAAAATCAAGCAAAGAAGGCAAGAAAGCAAAGACGAAAGAAAGTTAGAAAACATTGGAAACTTACAGGAAGAAAATTTAGTAATATAGGTTATCAATGGATACCTACTGGCCGCAAGTTTAATCTTAATGAGTTGTGCCCTAAATTTTCTAAGTCAATGACCATTATAAAATGGATGCCTACTAGTAGAACTATTTCTTTAAGAAGTGAACATACTTTGAATAGGTCAAATACGTACATTAGCACTGCATCTATCCCTGATGATTCCATTGTTTCTACTTCCGATGTGGGTGTTCCAATCACTGTTACTAACCAAATGGAACCCATTCTTGCATGGGGATCCCAATTATCCAGTTATCCATTCTTGTCTATGTTAAACTGCAGATCGTTCAAATCGTTCTGTGGAACCTGGACTCAGGTTGTTCCACGCTCGCGGCTCATGAACTTCGTGAGTAAATTCATCGGGACTGTTAGATTCGGGAACAATCATTTCAGTGCAATTATGGGTTATGGAGATTATTTTGTTGGTGATAGGGTAATCTCCAGAGTATATTATGTTGAAGGTCTTGGTCATAACTTATTTTCTGTCGGTCAATTATGTGATTCTGATCTAGAAGTAGCCTTCAGAAAACATACCTGTTTCTTTAGAGAATTTGATGGTGTGGAAATTTTAAGAGGAACTCGTGGTTCAAACCTATACACCATCTCTATCGAAGACATGATGAAGTCTTCTCCAATCTGCTTGTTGTCAAAGGCCTCGAAAACAAAGTCATGGTTATGGCACCGTCGTCTCAATCACTTGAACTTCGGCACCATTAATGATCTTTCCAGAAAGGACCTTGTAAAAGGCTTACCCATATTAAAGTATGAAAAAGATCATCTTTGTTCAGCATGCCAATTGGGAAAAAGCAGGAGATATGCCCACAAACCGAAACCTGCAAACTCAGTTATGGAAGTTCTTCATACTCTTCACATGGATTTGTGCGGACCAATGAGAGTGCAAACAATAAATGGGAAGAAATATGTTTTAGTCATTGTTGATGACTACTCTTGATTTACTTGGGTAAAGTTTTTGAGGACAAAGGATGAAACTCCAGATGTCATCATCAAACTTATCAAGCAGCTTCAGGTTCGACTTAACAATACTGTTAGAATTGTTCGAACAGACAATGGCACAGAGTTCGTTAACAAAGACTTAAGTCAATTCTATGAAAGTGTTGGAATCAGTCATCAAAGAAGTGTTCCACGAACTCCTCAACAGAACGGTGGAAGCCGCAAGAACAATGCTGATTTATTCAAAGGTTCAAATGTTTCTTTGGGATGAAGCAATTGCCATTGCTTGCTACACCCAAAATCGTTCCCTCATACACACATCTCATGGAAAAACTCCATACGAACATGTCCATAAACGAAAACCAGATCTCTCCTACCTTCGCGTGTTTGGTGCTTTGTGTTATCCAATGCATGATGGTCTAGATTTAGGTAAATTAATAGCTAAGGGTGACATTGGAGTTTTTGTAGGTTATGCACCAAACAAGAAGGGTTACCGAATCTACAACAAAAGAACTCGAGATATCATGGAAACTATTCACGTCACGTTCGATGAGCTATCCGGGCAAATGGCTCCAGGACAATCAAGTTCTGGACCCGCATCACAACCTTCATTAAATAGTCCCATTAGTTCTTCTCTTGTACAAAATCTCTCACCAGCTACTCCTTATGTACCTCCTTCAGAAGATGATTTGAAGAAATTGTTTGATCCAATGTTTGATGAACACTATGAGCCAATTGCTAATGATCTGTCAAATCCATCAACAGAGGCTGCTCCTATCCCTGTCAATGAAGTTAACCCTTCAGTTTCTATGTCATTAAGTCAAGAAGTGCCTACTGATGATCACTCTGTCTCAACATCAAATCCTCAATCATCGAGTGTACAGCATAGAATTGTGTCTGGAACCTATGATGGAGATAATCCCTTTGCTACTCCTGAAGATGCTCCCTTTGAGAACATATTTGCTCCTGAACCATCATCAGAACCATCTTCATCAGGAGAAAATGACTCTGCTACTTCAGTTCCTCAACAACAACCACATGAACATCTTAGAAAATGGACACATGACCATCCATTGGACAACATCATTGGAAACCCCTCTCGTCCTGTATCCACTCGTAAACAACTTGCAACTGATTCCTTATGGTGCTTCTTCAACTCCGTACTCTCTAAAATCGAACCAAAAGACGTTAAAACTGCCATGAATGAAGACAGCTGGTTCAATGCCATGCAAGAATAAATTCATGAGTTTGATCTCGATGTATGGGAATTAGTACCTGCTCCTGACTGTGCTATGATCATTACTCTAAAGTGGATCTTCAAAGTAAAACTTGATGAGCATGGTGATGTATTAAAGAATAAGGCTCGATTGGTTGCCAAAGGATACCGTCAAGAGGAGGATATTGACTTTGAAGAATCATTTGCTTCATTTGCACGTATCGAGGCAATCAGAATCTTCCTGGCTAATGCTACAAATAAGAATATGGTAGTCTAACAGATGGATGTAAAGACGGCTTTTCTTAACGGAGATCTTAAAGAAGTCATATACGTCAGCCAACCTGAAGGTTTTGTGAATCCAGAGCATCCTACTCATGTCTATCGCTTGAAGAAGGCTCTTTACGGTTTGAAGCAAGCTCCAAGGGCATGGTATGATAAGCTATCAAAGTTTCTTCTATCTACTGGATTCAGCAAAGGAGCAGTTGATCCGACATTGTTCACGAGAAAGTCAGGCAAACATTTAATTCACGTTCAAATCTATGTTGATGATATTATTTTGGCCTCGACTGACCCTAATGAATGTGACCATTTTTCTAAGGAGATGGGCTCCAAATTTCAAACGTCAATGATGGGACAAATGTCATTTTTCTTGGGATTACAAATTTCACAAAGTCCCGGAGGCATTTTTATCAATCAATCTAAGTATGCAAATGAGATTTTAAAGAAATTTGGATTTGATTCTTGTGACCCTGTTGACACTCCCATGATAGAGCTTACTAAACAGGATGAGGACCACTCAGGGATCATGGTAGATCAAACGAAATATCGTAGTATGATTGGATCCCTGATGTACCTCACAGCCAGTAGACCTGATATTCTGTTCGTTGTATGCATGTGTGCTAGATACCAGGCTAAGCCTACCAAAAAGCACCTTGAAGCGGTTAAACGGGTCTTTTGGTATCTCCAAGGAACCATCAATATGGGACTTTGGTACCCGAAGGACACCGGTATGTCACTAACAGCCTATGCAGATGCTGATCATGCAGGATGTCAAGATACACGTCGAAGCACGTCAGGAGGTGCTCAGATTCTTAAAACAAATGTTTGTCACTTAAAAAGACAAATGTTTTCCTCACAAATATTTTTCCTTCTATAAATTCTTCTGAAAAATATTTTTTATCTTAATGAAAACTGATAAAAATAACTCGGTCTCAATCTTTGAAAATCATATGAACTTGACATTTGTCAAAATCTCTATCTCTCAATCAACAACTTATGTCATTGATTGAGGGGGAGAATTATTTCATTTAAATCAAAAGGTTATTTGTCATACAATTGGTTCAGACCAAGGTTTATGTCATGTTTTCAAAAGATATTTAAGCATGTTTAATCTTTGGAGTTTAAAGTCTCAGATTTGATCCTCATCGGTTAAATGTTTTCATAACCAAGTCACAATTCTCCTCAAAAGCTTTCAAAATCAATTTAAATCTACAGAGATCATAAATCTCAAATGATTTGAAAATTGTGATCGGGGGAGAATTTGTGATTTAAATTGGATTTAAACTGATAATTCGATAAATGGTTTTATAGTGATCTACAAGCTCTCCTCCCCACATGTGCCAAACAATTTCAAATTTTCCATGCACATGTTGAGGGGGAGCATCTATTTCAAACCTAAAAGGATTGAACGTGATTGATTTGTTTCAATGTGCAGGTTTTCCCTAATATGTGCAAAACACTTTCAAATCTCTATGCACATATTGAGGGGGAGCAACTTTTTTAAAACCACATCCTTTCCAAAAATACCCTTAACAAAGTATGAAAAATACAAATTTTGATCAGGAAAGTGATGTTGATATATTTTAGAAAATGGTAATCAAAGAAGTGAATCCTTCCTCTTGCCTCTGTGTGCCAAAACGATTTCAAATACACGATGCACATGTTGAGGGGGAGCTCTTTTTCTAAAATATCAAAAACAATTCAGGTACAAAATACTTTAACAATATATCACAAGTATCTGGATTGATTTTCAAATGGTTTTCAATGGGTTCCAATGGCAGATGAACAATACCAAATAGACCGACCAAATTTACTTTATGTATGATGATATAAGGATGGTTAGGTTAGGTATTCATTCCCACGATCCCCCCAGAGCTGGAGGGATCTACCCAGGGACAATCTACTAGATAGTGTAGAAGTCCTTAGGTATGATGAAAAAAGGAGAAAAGTGAGAAATGGGAATAGTGCGGACTGAGATAGAGCTAGAACTAGAATAAACCCAACAAGGTTCTAGTTATGAAGTCTCGGTAAGCACTGAAGGAGTTGAAGAATGAAAAACAATTAAATGTGAAAAGGGTGAAAAGAAATAGCCCTCCAATAATTCAACCTTAGGGCAGAAACCGGGTTCAATTCATATGCTACTGGTGATTACCAAGGTAACATCGGTATTGAAGACAAGACGTCATGGACCCAGTGACGCACTGCACTTTAACTTCCCAAGCCACTCAAGTTCCTCGTAAAAGGACTTGTTTAATTCTCACGGGGAACCTACATAATCTATCGACTTTCTCTTAGAGTTTGTTGATATTGAAGAAGGAGACCCTCTCCCTAGTCTCCGGCATAGGAACCAAATGTGCACAATTGAGTCTAGAGCCATGAGATCATCAAATAAATCTCATTAGGACACTGTCAATGAAGACTCTTTGTTTCATACAATGTGGAAAGACAGATTATATCTTAAGAGTCCTACGCATTATCCTTGTGGTATTGCCAGAACATCTGAGTGATATGCAAACATAGTCACAATGAAGATGGAAAGCCTTCTAGAGCCAACATCATACAAGCTCTTGGTAGGTGGCATGTGAGATCTATCGAATAGATCAACCATGTGACAACTGAACAGAAACAATGGGGCGATTCAAACTTATGAATCAATCCTGGTTCAGGTTATGGATTGATGGATACCTTTGAAAAACTGGTTGTTGTGCTTAAAATTATTTTCTCAAGCACATCGACTGTGTATTAATATTTCAAATATAAAAGGTGTTTGTGATTGATAATTGATTTTTCTCAAGAACCTTCGTTTTATTGCAAAAATACTTTATTGAGCAGTACTCGATTGTTTTTCAAATCTCTTTTCATCAATCAGTGAATCTCAAATTCATTGGTTCACTCACTCCGTGTTTTCTTCTTTGAGACGTTTCGGTTTGAGAACAGCTAGAGCAGCTGCGAAACCCTGACAAGGAGATTCTTCAAAATTATACCTGATCACAGGCAGTACTTGTACTGATCAACGGGGAACCGTGGGCCGTTTACCTCAATTCAACGAAAGTGATCAAAGACACTTTCGTGCGCTTTATTGCTAACTGTTGTATGCAGGTACACCCGACGTTTGCAGCTGATCAGAATGGAGAGGTCAATCCATAGCCGCATGCCCATACAACACATTCATTTATAAAGAAATCATGATAAGTGCATCTACGACTCTGATATTTTCACTCCATGCTTCTGCTACGCTGATGCAAATATCATGAATCAACTAAAGCTTCTGCCACTCTGATGAGAAGAAATCATGATCCAGAATGTGAGCATGTTGGTCCAAATGTCACAACATCACACAATGTCAACACTACAAAGGAAGAGTCAGAGATTTATGGTAGCTGATGATCTCAAAGCTGGCTCAAAACTCATTAACACGTGGATCAGTTAAAGACCTCCACTTGGATTAACCAAACATGCAAAAATGAAGAATCAATAACTATGGGCTACAGAGCAAAGAACATTAAGAAGAATCCAAGAACAATCTTAATGTAATATCTGTTTGTATTCAATGTAATTTGAGGTGACCTCCCTTAGGGGGAGATTGTTAGGATTTAGTAAATCAAGTTATTAAAGTGTCGGTCACCTCAAGTATATGTAATTGTTAGAAAGCTCGTAGCCGTAGTTATTTAATGTTAGGTAGTATTTAGTTAAGTAACACAGTGGAAGACGGATGGGTCTTTACCCACTGTATGCCTGATCCACAGCCCTTAGGTGGCGTTTATGTAAGATACTATAAATACCCTCTACCTCCCCAGGTAGAGGGTTGGAGCTCATAATAATACTTTTACTTTCTCTCACTAAATTCCCAAACCTCTAACTCTTTCTCTCTCTAAAAACCTTATAGTATACGCCTATATTTGATCATGGTTTGATGTGTTTGTGAAATCCAATATGTTACAAATAACCATCCTATTGTGGTGGAGGATGGGAAAGAGCGTTAATACGCTCAAGGATATGATTGAGGATGAACCTCATTTCATCTTAAAGTTCGTGGACCATAATGCGAGTCCTTTCACTTAGATGAGCGGTTGCTGATAATGGGAGCAACCATGGCGAGGTTGGTTTGGTGGTAGACTAGGTTCATTGTTTGGTGGTGGAACATTGGTTGAATGATGGTTGGGATTTGATGGAGCAACGAGGGAAGAAAGCAAGGCGTTCTGCATTTGCATTGCCTCATTGAGATGAGAATCCACTATGTTAGAAAAAAGTGTGGAAAACTAGAAGGGGGGGGGGTTTAAATAGTTTTACCGATTAAAACTTCGTATTAAAATATTTAGATCGACTTATGTCAATTTATTTGATATGTGTGTTGGATATTGATAGATAAGCATATAATTAAGTAATGCAAAGATAAAGAGTAAAGGAACGCAAAACCACGACACGAGTATTTATAGTGGTTCGGCTACAAGGACACATTCCTTTCCCTACTCCACTCCCCGAGTACCCCACTCGAGAGTTTGTAAGCACTACACAACACACGCTTCTTAATGTGGCGGAGAAACCTTCACAACGTCGCCTACTCTTTATCTGGTACAAGGCTAGACACCGAGTTCTTCCACGAGGTAGAACCAAATCTATCACAACGTCGCCTACACTTTATCTGGTACAAGGCTAGATACCGAGTTCCATTACAAAGGAGGAACTACTACCCAACACTACACTAAAACACAACTATCCCAAAGGAGAGACACTCCTTGTTACAACACTAGAAGGATATCAACATCCTTTAACCCAAACTATCTAACATGTTGTAAGATATAGGATTTCACATACACATTAAACCACAATCCATATGGGGCGTATACAAGGTTTTAGAGAGAGAAAGTTAGAGAGAGAAAGGGAAGAGAGTTGAGAACTATGTGAAACAAAGAAAAATGGTATTGAAGCTCCAACCTTCTACCTTGGGAGGTAGATGGTATTTATAGTGTCTTACAATAAACGCCACCTACGGGCTGTGGATCAGGCATACAGTGGGTAAAGACTCGTTCGTCCTCCACGGTGTTACTTAACTAACTACTTATTAACATAACTTGACTACGACTACGAGCTTTCTAACGAATACATATACTTCAGGTGACCGACTCTTTAATGACTGGATTTTGTAAATCCTAACAATCTCCCCCTAAGGGAGGTCACCTCAAATTACATAGAATACAAACAGATATTACATTAAGATTGTTCTTGGATTCATGTTTAAGGTCATGGCTCTGTAGCTCGTAGTCTTTGATTCTTCATGTTTTGCTTGTTTGGATAATTCAAGTGGAGGTCGTTAACTGATCCACGTAATGATGAGTTTTGAGCCAGCTTTGAGATCATCAGCTTGCATAAATCTCAGACTCTTCCATTGTGGTGTTGACATTATGTGATGTTGTGAAAGTGGACCGACATGCTCACATTCTGGATCATGATTTCTTCTCATCATAGTAGCGGAAGCTTTAGTTGATTCATGATATTTGCAGCAGCGTAGCAAAAGCATGGAGTGAGAATATCAGAGTCATTGATGCACTAATCATGATTTCTTTGGAAATGGATGTGTTGTGTGAGCATGCGGCTATGGATTGACCTCTCCATTCTGATCAGCTGCAAACGTCGGGTGTACTTGCATAAAACAGTTAGCAATAAAGCGCACGAAAGTGTCTTTGATCACTTTCGTTGAATTAAGGTACAAGGCCCACAGTTCCCCATTGATCAGTACAAGTACTGCCTATGATCAGGTATAATTCCGAAGAATCTCCTTGAGAGGGTTTCGCAGCTGCTCTAGCCTTTCTCAAACCGGAACGTCTCAAAGAAGGCAACAGGGAGTGAGTGAACCAGCGAATTTGAGATTCACTGATTGATGAAAAGAGATTTGAAAAACAATCGTGTACCGCTCAATATAAATTGTTTTTGCAATACAACGAAGGTTTTAATGTAAATCAATTATCAATCATAAACACCTTTTATTTTGAAATATTAATACACAGCCGATGTGCCAGAGAAAAGAGTTTTAGGCACAACGACCGGTTTTTCAAAGGTATCCGTCAATCCATAACCTGAACCAGGATTGATTCATAAATTTGAATCGCTCCATTGTTTCTGTTCATTTTTCACATGGTTGATCTATTGGATAGATCTCACATGCCACCTACCAAGAGCTTGTTTGATGTTGGCTCTAGAAGGCTTTCCATCTTCACTGTGAATATGTTTGCATATCACTCAGATGTTCTGGCAATACCACAAGGATAATGCGTAGGACTCTTAAAATATATTCTCTCTTTCCACATTGTGTGAAACAGAGAGTCTTCATTGATTGTGTCCTTAATGAGATTTATAGATGATCTCGTGGCTCTAGATTCAATTGTGCACATTTGGTTCCAATGCCAGAGACTAGGGAGAGAGTCTCCTTCTTCAATATCAACCATCTCTAAGAGACAGTCGACAGATAATGTAGGTTCCCTTGTGATAATGAAACAAGTCCTATTAAGAGGAACTTGAGTAGCTTGGGAAGATGTAGTGCAGTGCATCACTGGGTCCATGACGTCTTGTCTTCAATACTAGTGTTACCTAGGTAACATCCAGTAGCATATGAATTGAACCCGGTTTCTGCCCTAAGGTTGAGATAATGGAGGGCTATTTCTTTTCACCCTTTTCACATTTATTTCTTTTTCATTCTTCAACCCCTTCAGTGCGTACTGAGACTTCATTACTAGAACCTTGTTGGGTTTATTCCAGTTCTAGCTCAATCTCAGTCCGCACTCTTCCCATATCTCACTTTACTCCTTTTTTCATCATACCTAAGGACTCTACACTATCTAGTGGATTGTCCCTGGGTAGATCCCTCCGGCTCTGGCAGGATCGTAGGAACAAATACCTAACCTAACCATCCTTATATCACCATTCATAAAGTAAAATTGGTCAGTCTTTTTGGTATTGTTCATCAGCCATTAGACCAATTGAAAACCATTTGAAAATCAATCCAAGTACTTGTGATATATTATCAAAGCATTTTGTACCTGAATTGTTTTTGATAGTTTAGAAAACGGCTACCCCTCAACATGTGCATCGTATATTTGAAATTAGTTTGACACATGGAGGCAAGAGGAGGAATTCACTTCTTTGATAAATTATTTTCTAAAAATATCGACATTACTTTCCCGATCAAAATCTGTGTTTCACATACAGTTGAAGATATTTTCGAGAAAGAATGTGGTTTTCAAAAATTTGCTCCCCCTCAATATGTGCATCTGATTTTAAAATTGTTTAGCACATATTAGGGAAAATCTGCACTTAGAGACAAATCAATCACGTTTCGATCCATTTTGGTTTGATATAAATGCTCCCCCTTAACATGTGCATGGAAAATTTGAAATCGTTTGGCACATGCAGGGAGGAGAGCTTGTTAATAACGTATAAAACCATTTATCGAATTATCAGTTTAAATCCAATTTAAATCACAAATTCTCCCCCGATCACAATTTTCAAATCCTTTGAAAGTTGTGATCTCTATTGATTTAAATTAAATTTTGAGAGCTTTTGAGGAGAATAGTGACTTGCTTTTGAAAGACATTTTAACTGACAAGGATTAGATTTTGAGACTTTAAACTCCATTGACCAATCATGCATAAATATCTTTTGAAAACATAGCATTAGCCAAGGTCTTGAATCAATTGTAAAAAACATTTGTTCCTTTTGATTTTTCAAAAGTAGACCTTGCTCTTTTACGTGCTAATTGTTTGTAAAATAACCTTTATGATTGAATTGAAATCATTCTCCCCCTCAATCAATGACATTAGTTGTTGATTGAGTGTTAGAGAGTTTGACAAGGATAAGCCCGGATGATTTTCAAAAATAGAGTCCGAGGTATTTTCAAAGAAATTTTGTTTTCATTAGATGACAAATATTTTTCAGAAGAATCATTAGACGGAAAAATATTTGGAAAGAAAACATTTGTCTTGTTGGTAACAAACATTTGTTTTAAAAATCAGAGCATGAGATTCGAAAAATAAGATTAAGCATGGCTCTGTTCTTTCTTTTTAAAACGGGTTACTTCCTGAAATGACAATAAACCACCATTTTTCTCCGTCTCATTTTTTTTTTCTTTTTTAATTTTTTTAAGCAATTTATGTACATTCGAAGAACATCTAAAAACCCGTGACATTCTTTGAATGTCAACACAAAGTCCGTAGATGATATCAAATTAAGAAAAACATGACAAAATAACTATATTTTTGGGATTTTTCAAGATTTTCTAATTTTTATGGATTTTGAAAATTTTATATTTTTCTATTTTCTTTTGTGGGTTTAGAAATTTTGTATTTTGCTTTTTGAATAAATATATACAAGAGATAGATGAAGAAAACCATTTACTTCTCGTCTTCCTCTTGAAGGCTGATTGCGCAAAAGATTGCACTACCAGGCTTCGATGAGGATCAAAGTAATGAGGGGTGTATGTTCCAGCCAAGACTCGCCTGTAACCTGAGAATAAGAAATACTAAGACACTACGTTATGTGATTACGCAGGGGTAGGACCCTGCGAACCACCTCCGGCGTGAGAGTAAGTATGAGTTATGGTTGTATAAGTGTGTGTAAGTAAAAAGATGAGTGTGAAATGAGCATACCATAATCCCTTTTCCGTCTAACCTATTTATAGTGGAAGAAATACGGTTAGAGGCACTCTTGCGTGAATGTCGGAGATCATGGGGGCGTCCCATGATTGTGGGTAACTGCTAGGGGTTAGTGACCCACGTTCTCAGACTTGACGGGGAAGCCAAGAGAGAGAGGGAGATCGTGGGTTTGACCAAGTCAGGAGGTTCCTTATCCATTGTTCCTTCGTCAACCATACCCCGAAGGGCTTAGAGCTGCGAATGGCGAATTCCCCTAAGGTAACCTTCGTGCAAACGAATGGTTTGACGCCTGTGGATATTTTGGAATCCTAACTGAGCGCATTAAATGCGAAATAGTTATTACCGCTGCCCGCTACAGGAATCACACTATCCCACTTTACCCGGAAACCAAAAGTCATCCCTATTCAAAATTTAAAAATTTTAAACGAGTAATACTTATCTTTTGGGACATGTGTGTTGTGTTTAATAGATGCCAAAGGGAGTATAAAAAGAGGGTAGATGAAACCCTAACCCATTTTACTCTCTCCGACTATTTTCACACGCAGTAAAACGCCATCGCCATCACTCCGAAACAAAGGTAATCCTTCTTTCTTACTGATAGCTTGTTGTTTTTCCTTTAAAAAATGGATTCCAAGTTCATTATAAAACAGCAAAAGTGTACATTATCTGCAAAAGATCTTCATGATCACTTAGCCGATTATCCCATCCCACTAGAACATAAAGTGATGTTACCCAAACCTACTCACGGTATCTTTGATGCCCCTCCAGGTTTCGTAGGGCTGTATACACATGCATTTAGTCATTCAAACCTTCGGATTCCGTTGCACCCACTGATATTAGAGTTTATGCAATACTACAAAGTTCATATCTCTAGGTTTAATCCCTTTGGTTTTGCCAAATTAACCACATTCATAGTGATGTGCAAAGCCTACGGCTATGAACCAACATTGACAGTTTTAAGAGGATTTTTGAACTTGTACCCTGGGGGCAATTGGTTGAAACTAGGAAAAAGACCTGAGGCAGATGTACCCAACATGTTTGGGAAGGTGTACACAAACATCACAGGTTGGAAGGGTAGCTTTTTCTACGTGCGAGACACTATTGTTCCCCCTACATATTCAGAGCTGCTGAACAAGGAAAATAGGTATAATGCTAAACGGTATAATGACCCCCTGCCCTACGAGGTTCGAGGTGATCCCTGTTATCAGTGTTTGGTCAAATATCTTGTGGATGTGCAAGTATTCCCTGAAGCCATTTTATACATGGCTGGGATTGCTCAGAGTTGGGAGGGGTCTCCCAAGAAGCCTATGATCATATACCAAGGACAAAGTATGTTTATCTACTTCTATTTAAGTAGGACCAATGTAGCACTGATATTTATTTCTTCTTGTTTCTATTTTGCAGAGATGTCATTCAGAAACTTTATGTTCCAAGACTTGGATGAAGATTTAAGTTTCATGCCTGCGGAGAAGGCTGAGGAGTCTTATGGTGTTGGCTCTCCTTCAACATCTGTAAACAACAACGAGTAGACATTCCGAAGCCAGAGCCTCTTTCATCACCACCCCCGCAACTTGCTTTGGAGGGTCCATCCCAACTGGTGGAGAATATTGCTGACTCGGACGATCCTGCGGATGAGGATGTCCCCGTCGTTGGTTCAACAGAAATAGCTGATAGGTTGAAGAGTAGGAAAGGGACAGCGGCCAAGACTGTGAAGTCTATCAACAAAAGGAAAAATCCCCTGCCTGCCTCTGGGAGAAGAGTTGTGAAGCAGAAGAGTGCCGAGGGCAGAAAGTTTGTGAAGTCTGCCTTCGAATTACCCGATGAATCCGTTGAGGTTCATGGTAAGTAGTTTTTCCTTATGAAACATGTGAAAATATAAATTGCACAACTATGTTAACTGTTATATATTGTGTTGTTCACAGGTCTTCCAGAGACAAAGGAACTCCCCAATGCTTTGGCCTGTCACCGGATTGTTGACCATGTGACCCCTCCGCAATGGAAGAGTATGCTAGACAACATGTCTATTGAAAAGTTCTGTGACATGCATGATAATGGGGTTGCGAGGCAGGCAGTAATGGATAATCACTTGAATGCCAAGACTAGAGAGTTTCTCAGAACTGTGGCCAAGCTGGAAGCTAAGTGTGACGAGATTGAGGGAAATGTTGAGAAAAACCCCATTGTCTAGGACCTTCGAGAAAAGGTAACCCAACTTACCGTTGAACGCGGTAATCTTAAGTTGGAAGAAGCCAAGGTCGTCACTCTCACAGGTCAGAATGCAGCTCTTGAGGAAAAATGTGCTGGGCTGGAAAGTGAGAAGGCTAGGCTCGGAGAGGTAGAGGTGAAGTTGAGGGAGGAGATCGATGGCTTGCAGATGAGGTATAAGATGCTGCAAAAGGATCGTGCGGAGGTTGTTTCGAAGGTGGTGCCTTACATAGCCATGGAGCTTTATCACAGCGATGAATTGGGAGCTCAGATGTGGAAGGTCATCAAATCAGCCATATTTCGTGGACGGTGCTTGGCGCTGGAGGAGGCTGCCAAAACAGGTAAGCCCGTGGACCTCTCCAAGATTGAATGCTACCGTCCCACTTCGAAGGCTGAGTATGATGAGGCAGGAAATGCATTTGCAACTACAGAGTACTCCTTCCTTGCTGAGGCTACCAAAGATCTTATGGCACCCCTCAAAGACTTCCTTTCCAAGAAACCACGGAAGCTGAAGCCTACCACTCCAACCAAGAATACTATGTCTACCAAGCCAGTCTCAGTGCAACCATCCCCCACTCCATCTCCAAAAAAGCAAGAATGAAGGCTGCTCTGTTAGCAGTAATTTGGTTCCAAAGGGTGGCATGTACCCTTAAGACAATTTATTTTATGTGACAATGTGTGTCTTGTCTTCCAAACAATTTAAATGCTTTTGATGTATGGCCATGGGCCAAGAACAATTTAATTGGAGCTTAGGCTCCTCATGTAGGTGTAAGGGCAATAGTCATTATTTTGAATGTGACAGTGTTGGGGATGTACCCCTACACACTTAGTTTATATTTGTTAACTTCTCGTACGCCATTTTTCCGACGCTTAAGTTTTACAACCTAAGGTTAAACAATCTCATTGTGTGTAAATTACAACACCAAGAATATAATGACCAACTTGATCATTGACAGAGGGTCGCGACCCACTCTATCTCAAATCCTTTACATAGTATGACTTTGTAAAAAAAAATAAAAATTTTTTACAAGCGCCAAAAACTACTAGGAGAGTTAATGTGAATGTTTATATTGGCTTAAATGATAAGGCGTGTATTACACCTCAAGCCATTCGACATTGAAACTCATTAACAACTTGGCTGAACAATTTTTTGTGTTTAAGAAACGAAGCAAGAGATTTATGGGAAAGGTCTTATTTATCATTGAATTGGTAGGGAGGATTACATCATTCTTGAAATGAAAACTAAGACGACTACCAATAATGTGTGCTTTCCCTTGAGAAGCTTCTAATTACAAGAAAAAGATAAAAAAAATACATCTTAAACATAGAACTTTCGAAGGTTCGTACCATTCCATGTCCTGTCGATGGGTTCTCCGAGAAGAGTGGCCAATTTGTAGGCTCCGTTGCCGTAGGCCTCAGCTACCATGTAGGGTCCTTCCCAAGTTGGTCCCAGCTTTCCCTGATACTCTGCTTTGCTCGCGCTGTTGAGGCGTAGCACATATTCTCTGAGTTTGAAAGTGGAAGGTCTGACTCTTTTGTTATAGTAGCCTTCGATCTTATGTTTGTGCATTGCTTCTCGGATGGAGGCTATTTCTCACCTTTCTTCGAGTAGATCAAGGTTTTCCCTGATTCTTTCATCATTTTAGGAGGCATCATACGTTGCCAGACGCTCCGTGTGTACAATTAGTTCCGAAGGGATGACCGCTTCTGTTCCGTATGTTAGGCTGAAGGGGTTTCACCATTGCTTGACTTAGGATGCGTCCTGTGAGCCCATAAGACTTGAGGGAGCTCGTCCACCCATCCGTGATGAGTTCGCCCTAGCCTTTTCTCGATCCCTTTGACGATGTCTCTGTTTGTAACCTCCACTTATCCGTTACCTTGCGGGTGGTAGACGGATGTCCAGGATTGCTTTATGTTGAGCCCTTGACAGAAGTCGTAGAAGACTCTTTCGGCAAACTGCTTCCCGTTGTCAGATATGATTATGTGGGGCACTCCGAATCTGCACACAATGTGCTCCCACACAAACTTCTCGATCTGTCTCCCTGTTACAGAGGCTAGTGGTTTAGCTTCCACCCACTTAGTGAAGTAATCGATCGCTACTAGCAAGAATTTGAATCCTCCGGGCGCTACAGGCATAGGCCCTACAATATCGATGCCTCATTGAGAGAAGGGCCATGCGGATGTCACACTTGTCATGTCTTGCTTTGGCATTTTTGGAACGTTTGAGTGTATCTGACAAGCTTCACATTTGAGAATGATTTCGGCTGTGTCCCTGTGCATCGAAGGCCAATAGTAGCCCAACTTCATTATCTTCGAGACAACTGAGCGGGGTCCTGCATGAAGACCGCAGGATCCTTCATGGACTTCGGATATGATGCTCGAAGCTTGCTTGGGGCCTACACATCGTAACCAGGGTGACAAAAATGACCTCCTATATAGGGTTTCCTCTATTAGCCGGTACGGTGGAGACTTAACCCGAATCTTCCTTGCTATCTTGGGATCTTCAGGGAGAAGACCACTTATCAAATATTCCCTTATGAGGTCATCCATGTCTCTCCTTCTTCGTGAATCACATCAGCAACCTCTTTGAGGACAATGGATTTTTTAGGAAGGACTTCCACGAGCACCTCTTTAGTGAGATGAGCGAAGGCCATTGAAGCTAGCTTACTTAGTGCATCTGCCTTCTTATTCTGATTCCTAAGAACATGCTGGATGGTGTAGGAGTCGAAGTTTTCCAGCATCTCCTTTGTTTTTTCTAAGTACTGTTTGATGACGGGCTGCCTTGCTTCATAGGAGCCTGTCACTTGGTTTGCGACCAACTGGGAGTCCACGAAAATAGCGAGAGCTTTGACCTCCATATCTTTAGCTAATCGGAGTCCTGATAGCAGCGCTTCATATTCCGCCTCGTTGTTTGTGGCTTCGAACTCAAAACAAAGAGCATATGTATGCTCCTTCCCTTCAGGACTAACCAACATTAGACCTGCTCCAGAACCGTCGGACGTAGATGCTCCGTCCGTGTAAAGCTTCCATTCAACCTGCACTTGAGAGAGGTTAGTTTTGGGCTCTTCCTTTCCTTTATCAGGTTCGAAAGGTGTTTCTGCCAAGAAGTCTGCGAGAATCTGCCCTTTAATAGAGTTTCGTCCTTTGAACTCTATTTCATGTTCTCCAAGCTCAATAGCTCATTTAACCACTCTCCCCGACTTTTCAGGTTTCGACAAGATCTGTTTTAGTGGCTTGTCGGTTAAGACTGTAACTGGATGGGCCTGAAAATAGTGTCGGAGCCTCCTTGCTGCGTAGATTAAGGCGAGTATTAACTTCTCCAATGTTGGATAGTTGATCTCTGCTCCTTGTAGGACCCTGCTAACAAAGTAAATGGGGATTTGTCGCTTGTCCCGTTCTGCCATAAGGACTGCGCTAACACTCTCCATTGAGGATGCTAAGTACATGAACAATACTTCGCCTTTGATTGGGGCTGTGAGTGTTGGAAGGATTTCGATGAACTCCTTCATCTTCTGAAAGGCAGCTTCCGCATCCTGGCTCCATTGAAAAGTTTTTTTGTCCACGCATCCTTTGAGTGTTTTGAAGAATGGTAGGGACTTGTCCGCTCCTTTTGATAAAAATCGGCTTAAGGCTGCCAGCTTCCCATTCAGGCTCTGCACATCTTTTAGGCACTTAGGGGCTCGGAGATCGGAAATCGCCTTAACCTTGGAGGGATTAGCTTTTATCCCCTGCTTAGTGATCAAATGCCCTAGGAATTGTCCTTCTGCGACACCGAAGGAGCATTTCTTAGGGTTCAGCTTCATATTAATCGCCCGAAGCTGGTCAAACGTTTCCTGTACATCGAGGAGTAGGTCCTCCTCCGTCTTGCTCTTGATAACCATGTCATCAACGTAGGCCTCGAGATTTCTGCCTATCTGTTTGTTGAAGGCTTTATCTACGAGACGTTGATAAGTCGCCCCTGCATTCTTCAAATCGAAGGGCATTTTTCTGTAACAGTAGACACCTTTGCTTGTGTAGAAGGCTTTCTTTTCTTCGTCCTCCTTTGCCATCTGGATCTGATGATACCCTTTATAGGCATCTAAGAAGCAATTTAACCGGAAACCTGCCAAGGATTCCACCTTCCAGTCAATTTTTGGTAGGGGGTAGCAATCCTTCGGGCATGCTTTGTTGATGTCAGTGAAATCCACCACATGCGCCACCCTCCGTCGTTCTTTTTTACCAGCACTGGGTTGGCCACCCAAGTTTGGTATTTGACCTCCCTCAGGATGCTTTCTTGTGTGAGTTCGTCAACTTCTTTGCAGGCTGCGGCGTTTCTCTCGGGGGCAAGGCTTCTCCTTTTCTGCTTTATTGGCTCAATGTGCTTGTACTCATTGAGTTTATGCTCCGTTCCGAAGGACTGTCCATCTATCAGCAAATTTCTCGGAACCCCTGTCATGTCAGAATATTTCCAAGCAAAAACATCAAGGTTAGTCTGCAACAGCTCGATGAGCTTCGCCTTGAAATTTGCCGGGAGATGTTTTCCTACTACCACCGTTTGTTCAGGGTAGCTAGAGTTTACTACAACTCATTCCTCTACATCTGTACAACTAAGAATTGCCTTCGGAGACTCCTCCGATTCCTCTCTGATCTTTTTGACACCGCATACACCCTTATCCGTTCCATAACTAGAATGAACAGTTCCTACTCCGAAGGGAGTTTGGAACTTAATAGCAGCATGTATGGTGGAAACAACAATTCCCATTTTTTGCATAGCTGTTCTCCCTATTAACAAATTATAAGGAGAATCTGACCTTATGATGATGAAAATGAGTGTTTCCGTGCGGGATAAGGGGCCTTCGCCTATGGCGATTTCCAACGGTACTTCTCCCAGGGGCCATGAGTGTTCACCGGAGAACCCTACTAGTGGTGCCTTTGAGTCTACCCTCCGTGAGCGTATGGATGCCTTGAGCTTTAGGAAACAATGCTCATAGATGATCTCGCAGGAGCTTCCACAATCCATATATGCTCGGTTTACCTCCCTGTTTGAGATTTGTACCTTGATGATAACGGGGTCAGTCGAAGGTGTCTTCCCCAATATGTAAGGGAAGGTTATTTCCTCTATGCTTCCCAGCTCTCCCTCTGCTTCCTTCCTTTTCAAGGTGGTATCGTGTCTGCGTACCATTAGTATTGGAGCTTCTGCTAGCGTAGTTTCCTTCTTGTTCCCCTTCCATTCTCCTAGTTGAGTGTCGGAGAACTTGTCCTTTCCCTTCTTGATGCCTTTGACCAGATGTGCTAATTGCCCGGATCGTACCGCCTCTTCAATTTGCTTCTTTAGTTCCCTGCAGTTATTCGTGTCATGTCCATGATCTTCATGGAAATGGCAATACTTGGACATGTCTCTGGCCTTGCTCCGTGCTATTATCCGAGGTGGGGGATCGAAAGACTTTGCGGCTTTCTCGGTGGCTAGGATCTCTCGAGGAGATTTAACCAAGTTTGCCAAGAGTCCATGGTTCGAACCTTTGTTGTAGGGAGTGAAGCGATCTCTGTTCTTCTTCTTGTTTTTGGATCCTTCCCAGGAGGACCCTCTAGAGAATTTGTCAGACGCTTCCTTTTGCTCTATCGGAGCCCCGTTTGCTGCTACCTCCTTAGACTCAATCCAGGTGTAAGCCTTCTCAATCAAGGCCTTGTAGGTGTTGGGAAGGTCGGTGGATAGGAATTCCACCAAGCTTCGAGTCCGAAGGCCATGTACGAAGCCAGAGATCCTCTAATCTTCGTGTAACCCTAGAATTTTCAAGGTTTCATCAGTGTACCTGGTAACGAAGGCCCTCGTACTTTCGTTGTCCCTTTGTTTGATGGTGTGCACGGTTAGGTGAGTTTTGGTGTACTTCTTCTACTGGCTAAAGTGTAACCGGAACTTATCCTTAAGATCATCTAGACTCATAATGCTCCCAAACTTCTGTCTGTTCCACCATATTCGTGCAGAGTCTCTGAGGGTGTAAGTGAACATGTGGCATGCTACAGGCATGGCCCACTTTTGCATTTTGATAGCGCCTTCGAATAAGTGGAGAAAGTTATCAGGATCGCCTTTCCCATCGTAGGTGCCTATGTGAGTAGGCATCTTTACACCGTCAGGTAAGGGGTAGTCCTCGATCCACTTCACGAAAGGTGTGCAAGCTCCAGAGGCTTCGGTACAGTAAGGGTTGTATGGAGGTGTATAAACAGGTGTAGGGTTATACGGGTTAGGAAATGGTTGTGAGTAGGTAGGGTAAACAGTAGAGGGTTGATACAAAGGGTATACCCCCATTGATTGCGTAGGAACCTGTCCATAGGGCATTTGCTGGTAATTCTGGTTGGGTAGTGAACCATTTGGAGGGTAAGTGTTGTAGGTTTGAGCAGGTAGGTAGGGATTCATTCCCGGAGGGGGTAACTGATTCATGTTGGAGTATGGAGGTGGATCTCCGACACTCGAAACATAAGAGGGGGGTACTGGAGCCCCTGTCCCTTCTCTTCCCAAGTGAGCAGCAAGAAGAGGGGGCAGGTTTACCCCTCTGTTTCCTACCGGGTTGTTTCCTCCGTTGGAGTTCTCGTTCCTCCTTTCACCATGCATTCTTTCCCTTCTTCCCGGATTTCCTCCTGTTCCTTCTTCAAAACCCACCGTCCTTCCATTTGACCTTCTAATGGAAGGAGAACCATTTCGCAGGGCCGTGCGCCCCCTGCCCACAGATTGAGGTCCGCCCTCTGCTTCGATCTGCTTTTCATACTTCTCACTGGAGTATTCCAACTCCCTCTACATTTCAGTATTGCGAACCTGTCTCTTGTGAGCCCTTAGCAAAGAATCTAAGGCCTCAAAGTTTGCCTCAACAAAGGCGGGGCTAATGTCTGGAATAGGGTTAGCGGATGTTGAGGCGTGATGCACGGGAGTAGTTTCCAAACGAGATCGTGTGGTAAATGTTGAGGCTGTTATGGGGGCGAGATTGTCGGTGTTAGTTGTGGTGAGTGGGACCAGAGTAGAGAAACCTGGTGGAGGTGAATCTTCTCTTCCTGGTTCCATGCCGGAAAAGTAGTGTAGTTGGTTAGGGTATTAGGACTGGGTGATTACGGGGACTAATAGTTGTGGTCCCACGGATGGCGCCACTGATTGCGCAAAAGATTGCACTACCAGGCTTCGATAAGGATCAAAGTAATGAGGGGTGTATGTTCCAGCCAAGACTCGCCTGTAACCTGAGAATAAGAAATACAAAGACACTACGTTAAGTGATTACGCAGGGATAGGACCCTGCGAACCACCTCCGGCGTGAGAGTAAGTATGAGTTATGGTTGTATAAGTGTGTGTAAGTAAAAAGATGAGTGTGAAATGAGCATACCATAATCCCTTGTCCGTCTAACCTATTTATAGTGGAATAAATACGGTTAGAGGCACTCTTGCATGAATGTCGGAGATCATGGGGGCGTCCCATGATTGTGGGTAACTGCTAGGGGTTAGTGACCCATGTTCTCAGACTTGACGGGAAAGCCAAGAGAGAGAGGGAGATTGTGGGTTTGACCAAGTCAGGAGGTTCCTTATCCATTGTTCCTTCGTCAACCATATACCGAAGGGCTTAGAGCTGTGAATGGCGAATTCCCCTAAGGTAACCTTCGTGCCAACGAATGGTTTGACGCCTGTGGATATTTTGGAATCCTAACTTGGGCCTTCGTATGGAAGGGCTTCGACACGTCTCGGAGGAGTGTCCTTCGAGCTACTCGGAGGGTACATCATCAAAGGCGTTTGAGTGTTTGCGGTTGAAAACTCTTTAGACCAAGTCGTGGAAGGATAAACTCAAAACGTTCTCTAGGAAGAGCTTTGGTGAAGATGTCTGCTAACTGGTATTCAGTCCTCACAAAATAGAGTTCTACCACACCTTTTTCCACTTTTTCCTGAATGAAATGATGTTGAATGTCGATGTGCTTTGCTCTTGAGTGTTGAACGTTGTTGTAAGAGAGATGGCACTTTTGTTATCACAATAAAAAGGGATTTTGTTGAATTCAAAGCCATTGTCAGATAATTGGGATCTCATCCATAGGATTTGAGCACAACAAGATGATATGGCTATGTATTCAGACTCTGTAGAGGATTTAGAAGTACACATTTGTTTCTTTGAAGACCACCTCACAAGCTTATCACACAAAAACTAAGCACCTCCAGACGTACTTCGACGTGTATCTTGACATCCTGCATGGTCTGCATCTGCATAGGCTGTTAGTGACATACCGGTGTCCTTCGGGTACCAAAGTCCCATGTTGATGGTTCCTTGGAGATACCGAAAGACCCGTTTAATCGCTTCAAGGTGCTTATCTGTAGGCTTAACCTGGTATCTAGCACACATGCATACAACGAACAGAATATCAGGTCTACTGGCTGTGAGGTACATCAGGGATCCAATCATACTTCGATATTTCATTTGATCTACCATGATCCCTGAGTGGTCCTCATCCAGTTTGGTAGGCTCCACCATGGGAGCGTCAACGGTGTCACAAGTGTCAAATCAAAATTTCTTTAAAATCTCATTAGCATATTTAGATTGATTGATAAAAATGCCTCCGGGACTTTGTGAAATTTGTAATCCCAAGAAAAATGACATTTGTCCCATCATTGACATTTGAAATTTGGAGCCCATCTCCTTAGAAAAACGGTCACATTCATTGGGGTCAGTTGAGGCAAAAATAATATCATCAACATAGATTTGAACGTGAATTAAATGTTTGCCTGACTTTCTGGTGAACAATGTCGGATCAACTGCTCCTTTGCTGAATCCAGTAGATAGAAGAAAATTTGATAGTGTATCATAACATGCCCTTGGGGCTTGCTTTAAGCCATAAAGAGCCTTCTTCAAGCGATAGACATGAGTAGGAAGCTCTGGATTCACAAAACCTTCCGGTTGGCTGACGTATACGACTTCTTTAAGATCTCCGTTAAGAAAAGCCGTCTTTACAACCATCTGATAGACTATCATATTCTTACTTGCAGCATTAGCCAGGAAGATTCTGATTGCCTCGATGCGTGCAACTGGAGAAAATGATTCTTCAAAGTCAATACCTTCCTCTTGACGGTATCCTTTTGCAACCAATCTAGCCTTGTTCTTTAATACATCGCCATGCTCATCAAGTTTTACTTTGAAGATCCACTTTAGAGCAATGATCATAGCACAGTCAGGAGCAGGTACTAATTTCGCATACATCTAGTCGATCAAACTCATGAATTTCTTCTTGCATGGCATTGAACCAACTGTCTTCATTCATGGCAGTTTTAACGTCTTTTGGTTCGATCTTAGAGAGTACGGAGTTGAAGAAGAACCATAAGGCATCAGTTGCAAGTTGTTTACGAGTGGATACTGGACGAGAAAGGTTTCCAATGATGTTGACCAACGGATGATCATGTGTCCATTTTATAAGGTGTTCATGTGGTTGTTGTTGAGGAACTGAAGTAGCAGAGTCGATATCTCCTGATGAAGATGGTTCTGATGATGGTTCATGTTGAAACAGACAGACCTTGAAAGATCTTGAGCTCGTGGATCGTTATTTATGCCTATGTAATCACAAGCACAATAAAAGACAATCTCTACTACTTATATTTATCAGCGGAATATAAACACAAGTAACACAAATAACTAAGAACTCTGTGATCCTCTATGGATCGTTATATTAACTAAAACTTTGTTTTTCCAATCGGTACATAACTCATACTATTGTGTTCCTTTTATAGACAAGGAACCTTAAACAAAACCCTAAACCGTTTCCCAAGAAACGTATAAACATAAAACTAAATAAGATATACACAATCACTTCCTAATAAAGCTCATGTATATCCAAACTAAATATTCTAAATACGGAATAATCACTTCCGCAGAAACAAACTAATAACTATTAAACTTCAGCAGATTATGTCTTCGATAGAATCCACACTACTTCAGTAGAATCTCTTCGGCAGTAATTTCAGCATAATCCAAACTTCACATAATTCCCAACAATCCTCCCCTAAACTGGAATTTGACTTGCTTAAGTTCCAGTTTCTTGATAGATCTTTAACTAGACAGCGCCAGAGGATTGTTCACAAACAACAGCAGCAAAGAATCCAAATAAGAACATCTCTTTGATGTAGAAACACTGAAACACCATATCTTTGCAGCAACAAATGACAACATGTACATCAAAACATATTAGTTTCATACTATTCTCATCACATCCAGGTGTGTAAACTCCTGTGAGAGGTGAATCATTGAAAATAATGGATTTGATGTCTCTTTACCAATAGCCATCACTACTGGAGTAGCCATATGTTTAAGTTCGTAAACTATGGTACACTGATAACCATCTGATTTATTGGCAAACCAGAAACCATATAAACGGATTTGAGATGTCTTTACCTGTAGCCGTTTGCTCAGGACTAGTCAATTCTTAGAATTGGTGAATTGATAACCAAATATGGTATACCAATGCCTTTACCACAAGCCATATACAAGTGGGCTAGTCAATTCTTGGATTCCAAATAGGAATAAATCATGGTGAATTGAAAACCATACAACACTCAGCAATTAAGCATGGGTGGTTGCATTCCCTATGATTTTGAGCAAACCATTACAGCTATCAACAGATTTGATGTGTCTTTACCAAAGCTGTACCCCTTGGACTAGCTAACTCTTTGACATACACAAGGTATATCTGGTGAGTCAATAACCATCAAAAGTATACAACAAACTTGCAATAAAAGTTAGACAAACCCCAAATTTTTTTATTTTTTTTTTTATTTTTTTTTTTTATTTTTTTTTAACTAAGAAAGAAAGAGAACAAAAATTACAAAATAAACAAAATATTACAATCAAGATGAACCTGTATGTTGCAGAAGCTGAGTTTTAATCAAACCAACACATTGAGAAGCATGAAGCTCATCATTGCCAACTGGATTAGGAGGTACTTCCAACTTCTGTCTAAGCAATCTTTCCATACAAGCAACCGACAAAGGATAAATCTTATCCGATAACATACACAAAATCATACCACAGGTGGTCTGAACCACATGAACACAAGGCATAGGATAAAATCTCCAATTCTCAATCTCCCACTGATGTGAATTCTTCCAAACAGAATACCCTTTACCTTCTGGAGAATTAGAATCAAACAAGACTTGAAGATCACCCAATAAATATAAACCAGAACCCGTTGGTGAATGAATAGTATAATACTGAGTGACATGTTCATACAGCATTTTCAAATCATGTCTATTCACCAAATGAAAGATTTCCTTCAAGAAGTTGAACTGAATAGCAGTATTATCCAGTCGATAAACAGTATTAAGCTTCCCAGCTTTCCAATTGATCAATACCGCATGTATACCTTCAGGAAAAACCTCAACATGTCCAATTTTAATAAAAGTTGACTCATCAGCCTTGAGATCTAAAAAATACTCTTTGAAAGATGTTTCCTAGCCAGTCTGACAGAACTCCTTAAGGAATTAAGTTTCCTTTTAACCATACTTTTCTGCCTCCTACCAGCTATTTTATCTGTATCAATCTGTAGATCATCTTCCTTACTCAATTGATCACCCAAATCCACACTAGGCAATGCTTCAGAAGAAACAAAAGAAGACTCAGTAGAAACAACCATATCAGTGGAAGGATTAGCTTCAGAAGTTGTTTCAGAAGTAACAACTAGAGAGAGCACCAGAGGCAAAACAACATCAAAATTATCCACTATATCAACTGTTTTAGGTCTCTTTGCTTTAGGAACATCTGACATAGTAGCAAGCCTTTCCAACTTAGAAGAAGAAGTAGAACCAGATGAAGAAACCTTCATAATCATATTATACTTTCTGATCAAAGCATCATCAGACAAAGCACAGATTTGCTTCATTGACATGCCAGCATTATAAATAGTAGAACTATGATTCTTCACAACTCTCCTCATATGAGCCCTCTTCTGAGCTACAGTCATTGGTTTTTCCCTTTTTGCTTTATGTCGTTGAGCAATAATAGCTCTCCTCTTTGCAGCCGCTTCTTGCTTCTTTTGATTGCCAAGAGCCACCATTTGATCCACAAAATTCTCATTATCAAAAGATGTTCCTAATATAAGTTTTGCAAGATCTGGATCAGATGCACCTTGAGTAGTATAGGCATCCCATTGATCATCAGTGATCTTAGGAAATAATGCATCAAGCTCTAATTTTCTTTCAGTAGACAAATTAGAATCAGATTGAGCTTGAAGAAATTCAGCAACTACACGACTCTTCTGCATATTTTCATAATCAGCAAACATCCTAGCTTGAGCTTGATTTTCTTCTTCAGATACGAGACCTGAACCAATCATTTCATCAATCACAGCTTCCTTTCCTTTGTCAGAAGATTCCTCAGCAGAACCAATTAGAGCTTCAGAAGGAACATCCCAACCATCATCAGAAGAAACATGTTGAGACAATTCCTCAACAGGTGTAGAAAAAACTTCAGAAGAAGAATTCAACTTAAAAACTCTCCCAGCCATAAAAAATTCATCATCATCTGCTGAAGGTGAAGAATTTGGTTGTTCGTGTACAAATGAGGCTTGACCATGATCAGAAACAACCTCCTCAAATAGAACATCAGCAGATGTATCAACAACATTTGGCTCCTTTGAAGTTTCAGTAGATACCTTATTCAAATAATTTCTTCTTCTTTTTCTAGCAAATATAATAGGCACCTTTCTCCTTGAAGATTCAGCAATAGGAGAAGAAACATCAGATGTAAGAGCTGCATCAGCCAAGATTCCTAGTGATGCATGCTGAGTCTCTTCTTGCTCCTCTTCAGAAGAAATCAAAACTCTCTTTTTGCCCCGTTTTCCAAGTAGTTCCTCCAAATTCTCAACTTTAGTCTGCAACTCCACAATCTTACCACCAAGAGTAGACTTGGTCTCTGCAAGCTCCTTCTTGAGATCAGCCACCTCACCTGCATACTTGTTCACTAGAGCATATATTGAGGTAAGTGTAATAGGGTCCTCAGCTCTACCAACTGATTGCTCAGTGGTAATGGGAGCTTCAATAGACCTAATAGGACTAGGTGTGGACAATCTATCAGTATCAACCTGAACCTCATCAAGAGAAACTTGTATAGGTGATGGACTAGGACAAGGTCTAGGCGAAGGTATGGATGCCTCAGCAGTAGCAGAAGGGCCCTCATCAATAGCAACTGAAGGATTACCATCAGTAGTATTGGTAGAAGGTAAAGTAACAACATTATCCTCATCAGCAGTCTCATTCCCCTGAGGTAACATGGCTGCTAATAAAGGAAAATGTGTCCCCTCAAATTTAGTTCTCATTGAAGCAAATAACTTAGAAGATAAAACTCCTATGGGATGAAAAGCTTGAGTTTGGGTAGAAACATCCAATATCATCTGTAAAAACCTAGGGTACATCAAAAACTTGCCCTTTTTCCTAGTTATATTCTCAACCATATTATCGAAAATAAACTTAGAAAAATTATAAGTTAAACCCTGAGATAGACAAATAATACCACATCCCAATTGAGTCGAAAATTGATCCCATCCTCCGGATTTATTGCTTAAACACTGAAGCAATGTATGAACCAAAAACCTCCACATAGGACAAAGCTGATTCTTTAACCACATGTCAGTCCTTGTGCCTTGATATCCAATTGCTCTAAGCCCATCAAGTACCACCACAGCATTAGAATGAAAAACCCCATTCTCATCATCTAACCGAAGCTGTCTTCTTATCAGCTCCTCTGTCACCACATACTCTTTTCCGTCAATCATGGCAACAATCTCTGTATCACTCCTTTTCGTAGCCGATGCCCAAAATTGAGTAACCAATGATTCATATATAGCATTTGGAGAATGTGTTAGAGCATACTGAATCTTTGATCTCTGTAAGAATTCAATCATCGGTCTATACAACTCGTCACCCTTAGCAGTTCCCAGAAAAGCGACCTTATTATGATCATGCTTGAATTGAAGCGCCATGAGAGATTTGAAAGTTAGGGTTACGATTTACACAAATGGAAGTGTTTTGAATGAGAGTAAAAAGAGAATCACTTAATATGAGACGAAGATATGCAAGTAGAGAATAAGTAGGAATTTCCCAATTTTGGTCAAAGTTGACCAATGCTGACGTGGACTTCTACTTTTACTCCATTTCACTTTCAACTTCAGTAGAAACACTAACCATTCCGCTGAAGAATACCAATCAGCAGAAACAGATCACGTATTCAAGAAGCTTCAGAAAATATCTTTTTACTGTTTCACCCACTCGCATTAAATCTCATTAACACTTGAAACCGTCTATAAAACAATCCCAATGCACACATATCTCTTCATCAAACCCCCAAATATCATTGCAAACCCTAATTCCATCAATGCTCCAAAATTAAACACAATAAAACATGAGTACCAAACCTGAGATCATAGATCTCACAACATCATCCTCATCATCATCATCATCATCATCATCAAGTGATGATTCAAACCCATGGCTTCATTACTTTCCACGACCATATCCACGACCAAAGAAATTACCCTTTCTCCCTTCTTCAGAAGATGATAGTGTAGTGAATCCAAGTGAATCTGCTGATGATTCTGATGACTCCTATAAGGAGAGAACATCTTACTCCCAACCTCCAGTACCTCAGCCTCAAAGAAGGCCACGAGCCAGAAATCCACCACTCCCTAAAGATAGAGAGGTGGTTCTTAGTCTTTCTGCATCAGGTTTTGGTGCATCAACACACATCGTATAGAGGAAATGCTTAAAGATGGTGGATTGATTGCATTTTGGTTGAAATCAATAGATGAAGCACAAAGGACATATTATTTTTCTTCATCATCATGATTTGCATCAATCCATCCTCTCCATTTTGATCCTTAGCATCCTCATCATAGAAGTTGTACATCTCCAGCCATCGAGATAGAATGAATGGGTGGTTATGCAAGACTTCACGAATGCATATCCAGCATATAGTGTGAAAGATGTGAGCGATCATGCATATCCAACAGCCTGTTAGATGTTGGAATAGATGATATGTAATAGATTAGGATTAGCAGATCATGTAGATGCATTTGATGTTGATTGTACTCTGTAAGCTGTAAGCTGTAAACTGTTTCTTGAATGAATGAATGAACACTTTGCTTCAGTACTTCTTTTGAATGAACCATATAACTTCAGTACATTGTCTTCAGAGGAAACAAATGACTCACTTCAGCACTTTGAATTCAGTAGAAACAAGCTTTAGAGCTTTCTTGACCATATCCCAAATGAACAACCAATCTGCAAAACAAAACAAACACATAGAAACATACAAACCAACAAAGAAAAACAAACTAAGATTACATTAGCTGGTTAGAGTTAGATAAAAGCAAACAAATATACAAAATTACATAGAAAAATGCAAAGTGTACACAAATCCTCCCCTGAGGCATATGCCTCCCCTGAGGCCTATGCCTCCCCTTAAACTTTGCAGTTAAGGGTTAAGCATACCGATATGGACCACAAGGTGTTGAAACCTTGGTCCATCAAAAGTCTTTGTTAACAAATCTGCCACATTATTATCAGTATGAATTTTAACCACTTTTATCAAATGTTTATCATATGCATCTCTTATAAAGTGGTGCCTGATTTCAATATGTTTTGTTCTACTGTGAAAAACTGGATTTTTAACAATGCATATGGTACTTTGATTATCAATAAAAATTGTTGTGTTCATGAAATTGTACCCATAATCCAACAATTGATTTTGAATCCAAAGAACCTGTCCACAGCAATTTGCAGCAGCAACGTACTCTGCTTCAGTAGATGAGGTAGCCACGATAGTTTGTTTCTTGCATTGCCAAGAAATCAATCTCTTTCCAAGGAATTGGCAACCTCCAGTGGTGGACCTCCTATCCAGATTTGCACCAGCATAGTCACTATCACTATAAGCTTCCAACTTAAAAGGAGACTCTTTTGGGTACCAAAGACCTAGATGAGGTAGGCCTTTGAGGTACTTAAAGATCTTCTTAGCAGCATTGAGATGGGAAGTCAGTGGAGTAACTTGATGTCGTGAACAAACACTCATAGAAAAAGTAATATCAGGCCTTGAAGCTGTTAAATACATCAAAGAGCCAATCATAGACCTGTATAAATGAACATTCACAGGTGTATCTGCTTCATTGTTGGTCTTTGTCTTTGGAGCTTCATAAGGTGTAGTGGCAGTCCTGACACTCTCCATACCAAACTTTTTCAATATGTCCCTCACATATTTGTCCTGACTGATAAAGATACCATCAGGTTTCTGCTGAACTTGGAGACCCAAAAAGAAAGTCATCTCTCCCATGGCACTCATCTGAAACTCTCCCTTCATAAGCTCCTCAAACTCCCTGCACCAAGCTTCCATTGTGGATCCAAAAATAATGTCATCCACATACACTTGCACAAGAATAATGTCTGTGGAATTCTTCTTAAGGAAAAGTGTCTTATCAATCGCACCTCTTCTATAACCATGCTTCAGAAGAAATGTAGAAAGCCTAGCATACCAGGCTCTGGGTGCCTGATGTAGTCCATAGAGAGCTTTGACTACCTTGTAAACATGATTAGGATGATCTGGATCTTCAAATCCTTTAGGTTGAGTGACATAAACCTCCTCTTCAATTTCACCATACAAAAAGTCTCCTTTAACATCCATTTGATAGACCATAAAACCCATATAGGATGCATAAGCTAAGAAAATCCGTATTGCCTCAACTCTTGCCACAGGTGCAAACACTTCATCATAATCTATCCCCTCCTCTTGTCGATACCCCTGTGCAACTAATCTGGCTTTGTTTTTAATGACAACACCTCGTGCATCTCTCTTATTCTTCCGAATCCATTTAGTCCCAATGGCATACTTACCATCAGATAGTGGTACCAATATCCAAACCTGCTGATTTTGAAATTGTTGCATCTCGTCCTGCATTGCTTCAATCCAACTGGAGTCTTCAAGAGCCTGAGTAATGCTGGTTGGTTCCACTTGTGAGAGAAAACAAGCAAACAAACAATGTTCATAGTCTGTGTGATTGTCTCTCTGCTGATTTGAGACATAAGAGATAAAAGCCACCTGACCATATTTAGAACGAGCTACAGTACCCCTTGTTCTAACAGGTGCATTAGGATCACCAATAATATTAGTCTGTGGATGAGCATTGTTGATCCTTGTAGTAGTAGTGGTGTTGACATCAATGGAGGAATCAAGATTAGTCACAATAGGTTCAAAGTCAGTGTCATAGGAAGGTGTGTTGAAGATTCCTGCTTTAGGTTGATGATGACCAAGATCTGAAGGTTTTGGAAACCGTGTATAAGGTTCTCCAAGGTCTGTTGACACTCTATTAGAGATAGGAGTAGAGTCAACATGTCTTTCAGCTGAATGGGAGAGGTAAGGAGAAACAGAATCACTTTCAGCAGAATTGATGTTTCCACTGATTGCTTCACTGGCACTCTCCTCAACATTCCTCTCAGCGTTTAAATTGGCTGCATACTCTTGTTTCTTCAGTCTGGCAAGGTCCTCAGCATAATGGAATTCATCTTCACTCACATCAGTATAATCTCTAGAAGTGTCACCTACAAAATTGTTAGGGGAGAAAGAAGGCATTACAATGGGTTGTTCATCATCTTCAGACCCACTGTCAGAATGAGCATCCATAGTCCCTGCACTGGTAGTTGGAGATGCTTGAGAATCTGCATGTTGGTTAGCCATATGTCTAGAATAACCCAAGTAATCAGTTAAGTAATCAAGGTCAAATGACCAAACATGACCCTGTCCTTGAACATTAGGCTTGTCTTCGAGAAACCTCAGATTCAATGTCTCCTCAATCTTCTTAGCAGATACATTGTAAACCCTGTACGCCTTACTATGAGCAGAATATCCCACAATGTAACCATCATCAGCTTTCTCATCAAATTTGCCCAACGGATCACTTGTGTTCAAAATTGTCACTTGACAGCCAAACGGTTTAAGGTAATGAATAACAGGAACTTTCCCAAAAAGAAGTTCATATGGTGTTTTGTGATGTGGTCTAGTAATGGACACTCTATTTAGTACATAACACGCTGTACCAACAGCTTCAGTCCAAAACATGGTTGGAAGCTTAGAGTCTGCCAGCATAGATCTTGCAGCCTTTATTAAGGTCCTATTTTTCCTTTCTGCCACCCCATTTTGTTGAGGGGTTCTTGGAGTGCTATAGTCCCGTTTGATTCCTTTTGACCTACAGAGTTCTATAAGTATAGCATTCTTGAACTCTGTCCCATTATCACACCTAATTCCTTTCACCTTTTTGTTCAACTGATTTTCAATAAGGGTAACGAAGTCTTTCAACACTATAGATGTTTCATCTTTGGTCCTTAGAAAGAATACCCAACAAAATTTGCTATACCCATCAGTGATCACCAGACAAAAATATTTATGATCAATGCTTCTCACTTGATTTGGACCAAACAGTTCCATATGAAACAGCTGAAGAGGAACACCTTTGTATGAGGCTCTGCCGTAATAGGAACACCTTTGTATGAGGCTCTGTGCTGCTTTCCTTTGTTGCATGCAACACAGTTATGATCATTGGTGAAAACTTTGGAAGGAAGACCTTCAACAAGGCCCAGTTTAGAGAGCTGGTTTATGGTCTTGAAGTTGACATGGGCCATCCTTCTGTGCCATTTGGTGGACTCATCCACGGATGCTTTAGCCACCAAACACGTTAAGTCACCTGCTGGTTTGACATCCGTTAAGTTGAATGTATAAAGATTGTGACTGCAAGAAACTTTCAGCATAATTGAAGTTTCTTCTGGGAGTTTGAATTCTTTAGATAGCACAAGAGACAAAGTCACTGTTAACACAAGAGACAAAGTCACTTGGGAAGGTCAGACTTGTCATTTGAATCACACTCTGTAGACCCTTGCTTGGAGGACTTGTCACTGTTAACACAAGAGACAAAGTCATTAGAAGAAGTATCAGGGTCTGGCAAGTCCTTTGACTTTTTGCCATAGAGATGGTGTGATCCATCAAAGTCAACAGTAATGGAAAGGTCAATGGGCATGTGCTCACCTCTAATAGGTCCACGTACAGCATGTAGGTCACCTTCTTTCACAAAATTAGCTAGGCCTGCTAATGTAGATTTGCGAGTGTCATCTCTAGCTTCTAATCCTACATACTTCTTAAAGCCTAAACCTATAGTAGTATTAGGAGTTTGACTAGCATAGATGTGACTTGCTAACTTGTTTCCATTTAATATCCATTCTTTATGCCTAGCAATTTCCTCATTAAGTTTCTCTTTAAGCTCTAAATTTTCTGACACTACATCCGCTCTTAACTTCTCAGACCACTTTAACTCATTTTTAGCACATTCAAGATCCCTTTCTAATACACCTATCTTCTCATCATAAGCTATTTGATTCTTCTGAAACCAAACCTTTTGTCTTTCTAGTGTTTTTAAAGCCTGTTTATAAGCTTCAACTTCCACATAGCATTCATTATATTTAGGTTCCAAAATATCATAAGCTTCTTTGAGTTCATTATAACGCTCACTACAACCAAACAAACAGTTTTGTACCTGAGAGATGCCCATCAAGGCAATCTGATCATGCCTATCCTCTGAAGTACAGCTTGCAATCAAACCAACGTTATCATTACCAGGACCATCATTATCTTCCTGCTCATGTTGCTTCCAGTCCACATTGCTATCTAGAGTGACCAAAGCAGCTGATCCCTTTGAAGTTCTTGCCTCCTTCTGATACTGCTGATAAGAAGAGTATCTTGTCTCATCACCAGCTTCCCTGTCTTTGCATTCTCTAGAGAAGTGACCCATCTGTTGACATGTGAAGCATTTAACCTTCCTCTTGTCAAACCTTGCTGGATCTCGTCCTTTGAATCCAAACCTTCTGCCAGCTTTTCGCTCAAAATTCTTGATATCCATGGAAAGCATGGCCACCTGCCACCTCAGCTTCATCTCTTCCATCTCAAGCGGGTCCACCTGATCAAAATCCTCATAGGCCAGATCCTGCTGAGGATCATAATCAGCAAAGAAGGATCCAAGAACATCTTCCATAATACCACTCGATTTAGAATGAGAGCTTGATGAAGGAGTAGCATAAGATGATGATGAATATGGGCTTGGACCATAACTTATCTTTGGAGTAGAGGCTCCAACGAATGTTGTGTGACTAGCAGAAGAAGATGATCTAAAAGGGGTTCTTACATCATGTTCAAGAGCTTTAAGTTTGTGGTACAGCTCATCAAAGGTAATCATGTCCAAACCACCTTTAGCTTTTAAAGCAATGCTTACGTGTAGCCAGGATGGAGGTAAAGACCTCAGAAACTTAGAATTACAATCATCATTATCTGGCTTTGCTTGCAGCTGATTTACCTGACTTAAAATCTTGTGAAACTTGTCATAGCCCTTGTGAATTCCTTCCTCTTCAGAGATTTGAAAGTCCTGAAACTGTTGTCTCAGCATGGACTTTTTCAGTCTCCTAGACTCCTCATTCCCACCGAACTTTGCCTTAATTGCTAACCATATGTCCTTAGCATCTTGCATGAAGTGAAATCACTCAAGTGATCCTCAGGAATAGCTTGAAGAAGAATGGTTCTAACCTTGGTTTCTCTCTGAACCGCCAGTAATTCTTTAGCAGTTTTGGGAGGAACATTAGTCATCTTACCCGCAGCATCCGTGGTAGTTCTCTTCAAACTGTTTCCCTTCAAGACTATCTCCCATAGATTCCAATCAATGTTGGAGATCCAGTTCTGCATCTTCATCGCCCAAAGATCATACTCCTCCCTTTTTAGGTAAGGAAACTTAGCATTGCTATTAGAGAGACTTAGTTGTTGCAGATGGGTGGAGTTTTGGTTGTTGGTGATTTCAACATCAACATCTGATCCAGGCATGATACTTTTTGTTATGGTTGTATGGGTGTTCAGAAAAACTTGTCCTTAGTATCGTAGAGACTCTCACGAGGCTCTGATACCACTTGTTGAAACAGACAGACCTTGAAAGATCTTGAGCTCGTGGATCGTTATTTATGCCTATGTAATCACAAGCACAATAAAAGACAATCTCTACTACTTATATTTATCAGCGGAATATAAACACAAGTAACACAAATAACTAAGAACTATGTGATCCTCTATGGATCGTTATATTAACTAAAACTTTGTTTTTCCAATCGGTACATAACTCATACTATTGTGTTCCTTTTATAGACAAGGAACCTTAAACAAAAAACTAAATAAGATATACACAATCACTTCCTAATAAAGCTCATGTAAATCCAAACTAAATATACTAAACACGGAATAATCACTTCCGCAGAAACAAACTAATAACTATTAAACTTCAGCAGATTATGTCTTCGGTAGAATCCACACTACTTCAGTAGAATCTCTTCGGCAGTAATTTCAGCATAATCCAAACTTCACATAATTCCCAACAGTTCAGGAGCAAATATGTTCTCAAAGGGAAAATCTTCAGGTGTAGCAAAGGGATTATCTCCATCATAGGTGCCAGAAATAATTTCATGATGTACACTCGATGATCGATGAATTGAAGATGATACCGAGTGATCAGCAGCAGGCGCTTCTTGACTCAATGACATAGAAACTGAAGGTTTTTCTACGTTGACAGGGATAGGAGCAGCCTCTGTTGATGGTTTTGACAGATCATTAGCAATTGGCTCATAGTGTTCATTAAACATTGGATCCAATAATTTCTTCAAATCATCTTTTGACGGTGGTACATATGGAGTTGCTGTTGAGGGATTGTATACAAGAGTAGAACTGATGGGACTACTTGATGAAGGTTGTGATGCGGGTTCAGAACTGGGTTAACTGGAGCCATTTGACCGGTCAGCTCATCGAACGTAACGTGAATTGTTTCCAGGATATTTCGGGTTCTTTTGTTGTAGATTCGGTATCCTTTTCTGCTTGGTGCATATCCTACAAATACTCCAATGTCCGCTTTAGCTTTAAGTTTGCCTAAGTCTTGACCCTCATTAGTTGGATAACACAATGCACCAAACACACGAAGGAATGAAAGATTAGGTTTTCGATTGTGGACAAGTTCATATGGAGTTTTTCCATGAGATGTGTGAATTAGGGATCGATTTTGAGTATAGCATGCAGTGGCAATGGCTTCCGCCCAGAGAAGTATTGGAACCTTTGAGTAAATCAGCATTGTTCTTGCGGCTTCCCCAAGAGTTCGATTTCGTCTTTCAACTACACCGTTCTGTTGAGGAGTTCGTGGAACACTTCTTTGATGACTGATTCCAACACTTTCATAAAACTCACTAAGTTCTTTATTAACAAACTTAGTTCCATTGTCTGTTCGGATGATTCTGACAGTTTTGTTAAGTCGAACCTGCAGCTGTTTGATGAGTTTGATGATGATATCCGGAGTTTCATCCTTTGTCCTTAAGAACTTAACCCAAGTAAATCGAGAGTAATCATCAACCACAACTAGCACATATTTCTTCTCGTAAATATTCTGCACTCTCATGGGTCCACCTAAATCCATGTGAATGGTATGAAGAACTTCCATAACTGAGTTTGTAGGTTTGGGTTTGTAGGCATACTTCTTGCTTTTTCCCAATTGGCATGCTGAACAAAGATGATCCTTTTAATACTTTAGTCTAGGTAAGCCTATTACTAAGTCCTTTCTGGAAAGATCATTTATGGTGCCGAAGTTCAAGTGATTGAGACGACGATGCCATAACCATGACTTTGTTTTTGAAGCCTTTGACAACAAGCAAATTGGAGAAGACATCATCATATCTTCGATAGAAATGGTGTATAGGTTTGAACCACGTGTTCTTCTTAAAAGTTCTGCACCATCAAGTTCTCAAACGAAACAAGTATGTTTTCTGAAGGCCACTTCTAGATCAGAATTGACCGACAAAGAATAAGTTATGACCAAGACCTTCAACGTAATATACCCTGGAGATTACACTATCACCAACAACATAGTCTCCATAACCCATAATTGCACCGAAATGATCATTCCCGAATCTAACAGTCCCGATGAATTTACTCACGAAGTTCATGAGCCGTGACCGGTCTCCAGTCATATGCTTGGAACAGCCTGAGTCCGGGTACCACAGAACTGTGGCCAAGCTAGAGAGTTGCTCAGAACTGTGGCCAAGCTGGAAGCTAAGTGTGACGAGATTGAGGGAAATGTTGAGAAAAACCCCATCGTCCAGGACCTTCGAGAAAAGGTAACCCAACTAACTGTTGAACGCGGTAATCTTAAGTTGGAAGAAGCCAAGGTCGTCACTCTCACAGGTCAGAATGCAGCTCTTGAGGCAAAATGTGCTGGGCTGGAAAGTGAGAAGGCTAGGCTCGGAGAGGTAGAGGTGAAGTTGAGGGAGGAGATCGATGGGTTGCAGATGAGGTATAAGATGCTGCAAAAGGATCGTGCGGAGGTTGTTTCGAAGGTGGTGCCTTACATAGCCATGGAGCTTTATCACAGCGATGAATTGGGAGCTCAGATGTGGAAGGTCATCAAATCAGCCATATTTCGTGGACGGTGCTTGGCGCTGGAGGAGGCTGCCAAAACAGGTAAGCCCGTGGACCTCTCCAAGATTGAATGTGATTCGCCTTAAACTAGCCTACTTTTTTAATCAACCACTTGTGAGAGGTCAACTAGGCAAGTCAAACTAGAAAGAGGCAAATGCAATAATCCGAGGTAGTACAGTTATATTCCCGGGTCGTTTATTCCCCAACGAGGTTGTGATATCCTGTGATTGAACAAATGTGTTATATAGCTTGGTTGATCAGGAATAGGGTTATGAATGATTTGTCACAATACTAAAAGTATGAATAACTCTAATGAGTTATAACAACTAATAAGTACGATCAAAACCCTAGAAACGTAAAACGTATTAAAAACAAATCGATTATAACTATAGTAGGTATTTGCACGTCTTAGCGACTTAAATGCAAATTAAAGAAAATTAAAAAGTTAAAATCTATTAAATAAACGCTATCACTATTTTTAAAGTGATGAACGTTTAAAACCTAAAACGTACGTTTTAAATAAAATTACGTAAACGTACAAAAATAAAAGTAAAAAGTGATCAATATAAACCCCACAAATGTGAAATTTATATTTTTAAGATCCTAAGAATAAAAGAAAATTATTAGAAAAAAGAAAATTATTTATTTAACTTATATATTATTTATTATTTAATTAATTACTATTTAATACTATTTATTAATACACTATTTAATTAGAAAATAAAATAAGGCTAGAAAAATAAAATAAAAACTTAGAAAAATCTAAAATAATATAAAACTTCATTTAAAACTAAAAATATATTTATTATACTATTTATTCTATTTAATATTAATTATTAAGTAATTAAACTAAAATTAATTCTAAAAATTACTAGATGACAAAAGAAAAATCTAGAAAAATTTATAAAACTACTTTAATATAAAAGAGATTTATTAAAAATAAAAAATTACAGAAGTGCTTATAAATAAGCTAAAAAGAAAATTAAATAGATATTTTCTAATAAATAAAAACTATTACTATAAGTATTTTTGGTTTTTTTTTATTTTTATTTTATAAAACTATTAAAATACTTAAAATAAGAAACTATTACAAAAACAACTAACTTGGAAACTCAGAATAAGCACTGAAAGTGCTTATTACCCCAACAGTTGACTTTTCTGTTGACTTAGAAGGAAATAAGCTCAATTGAGCTTATTTGGGGTCCACTAGGGTAAATTCTGGTTCCAATAAGTTACTTGGACTTTAATAAGCTAGACTTGATAATATAAGCTCACTGAATAAGCCAATAGACCACAATAAGCACTTGCTTATTTGGTTCCTGAGACAGAAAATGGGACAACCTTGTGAGGTAATTCCAGATGGGGTCCACAGGTTCCAAGGTCAAACAAAGGGTCAATGGTTCAAGCCTGGTAGGAGGGGGTAAAGGAAGATTCAGTTGTCTTTTCAGTTGACAACCCCATTATTCGTGAAAGTCACGAATAAGACTCAAAGGTTCAATCAACAAAAACATTATCAAAGAATAAAATTCATAAAATTATCAAAATATTTTATTTTTATTTTTTTTTGGTTTTTATGAATATCATTATCAAAAATAAATAATCTTTTATAGATAAATTAAAAGAAAAAT
>BPTQ01000005.1:136472878-136602274 GCA_019973895.1 Chrysanthemum seticuspe | reverse complement strand
ATACAAGGACCACTTCTGCCATTTTGTCAAAGTTGTTCCAAGGGACCATAAGTGACAAGCTCCAATAGTACAAGGACCAAACTTGACATTTTCAAATTTCCAAGGACCATTTTTGCCAATTTTGAAACTTGAAGGACCAAACTTGTAATTTCTCAAAACTTTTGACATTTTTCACCAAAGGACTAATTTTGACAACTTATGATTTTAAAAGGACCTTTGGTGATTTTTCTTTTGAAATTAAGTGCTCAGGGACTATTTCTGACAACTTTTGAAACTTTGGGGACTGAAACTGCCAATTACGCAAACTTAGCTCATTTTTCATCTGATTTTAAACATTTTGCATCTGAAACATATAAAATGCAATTTTGAGATATTTTCAGTATTTTGATGCATTTCTGAGCATTTTTAAGTGTTTTGCAGTTCAGATTTAACCAAAAATGATGAGTATTTACACACTCATCAATCCCCCACACTAAACTATTGCTAGTCCCTAGCAATCTTTTGAGAAAAACTCAATGGATTTGAATCTCTTTACCAAAAGCCATTACTTCTGGAGTAGCCAAATGTTTTAGTTCAAGTAAGAACTATGGTACACTGATAACCATGTGATTTTGAGCAAACCACCAGCTTCCAACGGATTTGATTTGTCTTTACCAGAAGCCGTTTGCTTCTGGACTAGCCAACTCTTAGATAAAATATCAATATTATCTTTGGTGAGCTGATTACCAATTATGGTTTTTCCACTGCCTTTACCACAAGCCATAAACTTGCGGGCTAGCCAACTCTTCACTTTTTAGGATATGGTGAGCTGAATACCATACAATTTTGGGCAAATTGCAAGCCGTCAACGGATTTGAGATATCTTTACCAAGAGCCATTTGCTCCTGGATTAGCCAATCCTTTTGTTTATTAGACATGGCGGACTGATAACCAATTGAGCAAGTGCAAAACACTTGCTCAAAAAAAAAAATTTTGGCCAAAAACGGGGGAATTAGGCGGTATAATTACATGATAAAATTCGTGAGAATTCCCCCCCACACTAGAAATGAATATTGCCCTCAATATTCAAAGTACCGGCGGTTATGCCGAAACAAAGAACGTAAAAGGGAAATACTACGGCCATTATTTTGAATGTTTTTTTTTTTTTTTTTTTTTTTTTTTTTTTTTTTTTTTTTTTGAACATTATATATATACACAACATGTGGGGCAACCCCCCCACACTAGGGTGGTAGAAAGATAGAAAGAAGTCAGAAATATGGGTGAAAACCCATATGGCATGCTACTGTTTTTGATTCCCGAGTCGCTAGCTTGACTCGATCCCCGCATTCATTGGTTCATGGGAAAAGTTTGGAGATCCGGGACAACCACAGGAGGAATGTCCTCTCCAAAATAATGCTTCAACCGATGACCATTCACTTTAAAGTTTGAACCATCGGGTTGAGATAACTCAATGGTTCCATATGGGAATACTTTAGTGATGGTGAATGGTCCAGACCAGCGGGATTTTAGTTTTCCCGAGAAAATCTTCAATCTTGAGTTGAAAAGAAGGACTCGATCACCGACGTTGAAAACGCGGTTCTTGATTTTGGAGTCATGAATCTTCTTTGTCTTTTCTTTATAGATCAAAGAGTTCTCGTATGCTTGATCACGGAGTTCATTTAATTCATTCATTTGAACTTTCCGGTGATCACCAGCTGTCTGAATATCAAAGTTGGCATGTTTCAAGGCCCAGTATGCCTTGTGCTCAAGCTCAACCGGTAGATGACATGCCTTCCCGTACACAAGCTTGTATGGAGTACACCCGATGGGTGTTTTATAAGCTGTACGGAAGGCCCAGAGTGCGTCATCTAGCTTATCCGACCAAGAGGCACGGTTTTCGCCAACCGTCCTCTCCAGAATTCTTTTAATCCCCCGGTTGGAAACTTCCACTTGCCCACTAGTTTGGGGGTGGTACGCAGTAGAGAGACGGTGAGTTACACCATACTTTTGCATGACTCTATCAAACTGGTCATTGCAAAAATGCGTACCACGATCACTGATTATAGCTCGTGGAGTTCCAAACCTAGCAAAAAGAGATTTTAAGAATTTCACAACAACTCGGGCATCGTTGGTAGGCAAAGCCTTAGCTTCAACCCATTTTGACAAATAGTCAACGGCCACGAGTATGTATTTGTTACCGCGAGATGAAGGAAATGGCCCCATAAAGTCAATGCCCCAGATGTCAAAAATCTCACACACTTGAATGGCGTTTTGCGGCATTTCATTTCTTTGTGAGATATTCCCGTGACGTTGACAAGCGTCACAGGTTTTGACAAATTCATGGGCATCCTTATAAATCGTGGGCCAATAGAATCCGAAATCAAACACCTTCTTGGCAGTGTAGTTGGGGCTATGATGTCCCCCAGTAGGTCCAGAATGGCAAGCTTTGAGAATGTCAATAGCTTCCTGACCATACACACATCGCCTGATGACTTGATCCGCGCAAATTTTGAACAAGTAGGGGTCGTCCCAGAAATAATGTTTCACATCTTTAAAGAATTTATTTTTCTGTTGGGACGACATCCCTTTCACCACAAAGTTACCCGCATGGTAATTTGCAAAGTCAGCAAACCATGGGGTAGAAGAGTCTCCACGAAAAGAAACCACATTGAGTGTTTCGAGAGGAAATGTTTCATTAATTTCCTTTTTCTCGAACACATCTTGGTGAGGGTTTTCTAGACGGGACAGATGATCAGCAGCCAGGTTCTCAGCTCCTTTTTTATCACGTATAATGATATCAAATTCTTGTAGGAGGAGAACCCAGCGGAGCAATCTCGGCTTTGCATCTTGTTTTGCAAAGAGATATTTGAGAGCCGAGTGATCCGTATACACCACGCATTTGGTCAAGATAAGGTATGGCCGAAACTTTTCAAACGCATACACCACAGCTAATAATTCTTTTTCTGTAGTGGTGTAATGGGTTTGAGCTTCAGTCATAGTTTTACTTGCGTAGTGGATCGGCTGAAAATGCTTAGTTTTGCGTTGCCCCAAGACTGCACCGATATCAAAATCACTTGCATCGCACATGAGCTCAAAGGGTAAATCCCAGTCGGGGGCAACTAGAATGGGTGCTTCCGTAAGCTTTTTTTTTAGTGTTTCAAAAGCTTCGATGCACTCAGGAGAAAAGATAAAAGGAGCATCTTTTTCGAGAAGATGGGTCATAGGCCGAGCGATTTTAGAGAAATCTTGTATGAATCTACGATAAAACCCGGCATGACCTAGAAAACTCCTAATACCTTTTACGGTAGTAGGATGAGGTAATTTAGCAATAACATCAACTTTTGCTCTATCTACCTCAATCCCGTTTTTGGAAATCTTATGGCCAAGGACTATGCCTTCTTTGACCATAAAGTGGCTCTTCTCCCAGTTTAGACATAGATTAGTGTCTTCACACCGTTTTAGCATTTTGTCTAAATGGGAGATACATGCCTGAAATGAGTCCCCAATGACCGAGAAGTCATCCATAAACACCTCCATTGTTTCCCCGATCATGTCGTGGAAAATTGCCATCATACATCGTTGGAACGTGCCAGGAGCATTACATAAGCCAAAAGGCATACGTCTGTAGGCAAACGTCCCGTATGGGCAGGTGAATGTGGTCTTTTCTTGATCCAGCGGATCAATGGGGATCTGAAAGTAACCCGAGAAACCAACAAGGAAACAATAGTATTCGTTTCCTGCTAATCTCTCAAGCATCTGGTCCATGAAGGGTAGAGGAAAATGGTCTTTATGGGTGGCTTCGTTTAACTTGCGATAGTCAATACACACACGCCATCCCGTAACCAATCGAGTTGGAATTAACTCGTTTTCTTCATTTGTGACAACAGTGATGCCACCCTTTTTTGGAACGCAATGAATGGGACTGACCCAAGGACTATCAGAGATCGGGTAAATTAAACCGGCATCAAGAAGTTTAAGAACCTCGTGTTTGATAACCTCATGAATCTTAGGGTTCACCCTTCTCTGATGTTGGACTGCTGGTTTGAAGTCATCCTCCATTAAGATTTTGTGAGTACAAAACTCAGGGTTGATACCCTTAATGTCGGAGAGTTTCCAAGCAATTGCTTGCTTGTGTGACTTCAAGACCTTTATGAGGGCAGTCTTTTCTTCCTTAGTTAAGTCTTTAGCAATTATGACGGGTAATTTATCATCACCCTCCAAGAATGCATACTCGAGATGAGGAGGTAGGTCCTTAAGTTCAACCTCGGGAAATTCTTCAGTAGACGATTGTATTGATTTGATTTCCTCAATCGTGATTTCTTTCGGAGGGAGTGAAGGTAATGGATCTTCATTTAGCAATTGCTCCAGATAAAGAATATCCCCCTCCGAATCATAAACACCATCAATTCCAGGCGGAATTGATTCATCACTAGAAAGAAACTCATCGATCTCTTCAAGAAAGAAGTCACCTCCCTCAAACGGAGTGAGAGAGGGGGAAGAGTCGGCAATGATAGGTTGAGAAGATGTGGTGGAATCCCCACTCACAGAATTATGAAGATAACCAAGAAACTCTTGAGAGTACTCCTCTGAAGCAATATCAATTAAATCAACTCGATTAATTGACTCAGTGTCATAATTTGAGGAGTACCTTGAAGTTTGATCAAGGTTAAAGGTAACTGTCACAATTCTCAATTTCCGGTCATTTCTTAAACTTAATATTCATCATATTAGTTCATGCATGATTTTTCATTTCACGTTAAACGCATAATTTCATATTAAATAAACGCTATCGCGTAATTAATTATTTTGAACATTTGATCCGATACTTCCAAAAATTTTTCCGATATATTTTATACTCATATTAAGATGATAAAAATATTATTATTAGTTTACCCGGTGTTTTAAATTTATTTCGTATATAAATTGTTATATTTACATAATTACGACGGTTTTCTTAAATATTACACGATAATTATTATTTCACTCAAATTTTGCGAGAAAGGTATTTTTATAAATTTTATGACTTCAATATATTTTACTTTGACTCGTTAAAATTTATTTTTAGTTAACGCTACCCTAAATATTCAAATGTGTACACAATTTGACACAAGTCTTCAAGTAACTTACATATAATTACACTTATACATATTTGTTTATAAAAAAAAAAAAATGAACTAATTCAAACCCAAGATCATCCACTCCCCTCAAATTGAGGATCTTGTCCTTCTAATAAATCATATATTATTCAAGCAATAATAGATACAACACATACACACAATAATTCAAAGGTGAAAAAGCTACTCATTCTCTTCTCTCTCAAACACCATAATCGGCCACCTAGAGGATCAAGAAGGGCTTCACCAAAAATTTTCAAGTCAAGTTTTTAACAATCTAGTATTACTCTTAATCAAGGTTTTGAAATAAAAACCTAGGGTATTTAGGATAATCCTTTGTTCATAAAACCTCATCAAGTAACTTGTAAGCATTCATATTCATATTTTTATTTCATATTCATTATTATGGTCATATCATTTTATTTAAGAAACATGCAAAATTATGTGATATTTATACCATTTTTAAGGTTTTTTTTAGGTTTTTAAGTGTTAAATATATATAATCCATCCTATAATTACTCCTTGTTATATATTAGTTTTGGTGATGTCTAGGAACCCATGACACCCTAAGAAGGTGTATGGTAGGATTAGAATAGCTTCGGAGTTGTTTTGAATGGGTTAGAATAGGTTTGGCGCGAGAAAAACTCATTTCGACACGTTTTGAAAAGGGTCTGTCCTTATTTTGAAATTCTGGAAAATCCGACAGTAGGTAAAAATATTTGGCCTAGATATTTAGAAAGTATACTTTAAAACGAAACCGTGGCCGCTTGAACGGGTTAAAACGGAGCTATAACGAAGAAGTTATGAATTTTTCAATTTGGCGACGAAAAATATAAATTTCAGAAATTTCAGCATGAAAATGTCACTCTTTACGAGTCAAAAATGAGTCTTAAGCTTTATAAATTGTGTCGACTTATCAAAAATATATTAGTATACTTTGACACGAATCTAAGGATGTAGAAAACGTAGAAAACGGACTTGTAACGAGTAAATTACACGCGATAAACCAAGTTGCCGTAACTTTATTCTATTAGCAACATTAATATATTTTCTATTAAACATATACTACGGCAACTAGGGGCCATGTTGAGGGTCGTTTTTAACATTGATAGGATACTCTTTATAAAAAGATGTCTTCTAGTAAAATCAAGTTCGCCAACCATATTTTCCAAAATATCCAACCGTTCGTCAAGCGGAGTTGTAATGAATAAAATATAGTAGCTCAAAGTTTACCGAAAACAACTCTTAAACACACAAGTACCATACTTAACCTATATTTTTCCTTATGTTCGAGACCTCTAGGATGGAAATGTATGTACTAAAACTTTGAGATAATGGTACGAGCTTTCCAAAACCGTTGAGTTCGTTTCCTAACGCTCGACGTGCACCATTTTACGACTAGCTTTTAGAGGCCGTTTTTGTCACTTTCATGGAAATTTCAACGACATTATTTTACGACGAAAAGTTATATTCTCTTAATAAATCACTAAAAGTCTATCGTAGGATATCGTTTCAATGTAAATACATGTGAAGTAATTTAAAAATGGTCAAGACGTTAAAAGATTATATTTTCGACGAGAAGTATTGTTTTCAAAAATACATAAGTGGTATAAATATCATCCGAATTGCGTGCATAACATTACATCATGACTTATTGCATATCATATCATTCATAATAGGTCAGTTTCGAGATTCACGCTACATTTCGGTGTAACCACTTTTGTCATCGCATCTATTCATCAAGTGAGTAATCACACCCCCTTTTTACCGTTTTACTATATTTTGGGGCGAAATGCATGAACCGTTCTTGAGCTAAATTGTTTACTACTTTTATTAACTAGTTTGACTAGAACTTGTGAACTTGAAACAAATCCTTGAACTTAATTATGAAATAATGCCTTACTTGAACTTATTGAACCGTACATGTTATGACCTTGACCTAAAGTCTCCTATGTTCGGAGCATCACTATAAAGTCTCCTATGTTCGGAGCATCACTATAAAGTCTCCTATGTTCGGAGTATATCTTTGGGAAGAGGCACCCAGTATATCTTTGGGAAGAGGCACCCAGTATATCTTTTGGAAGAGGCACCCATTATATCTTTGGGAAGAGGCACCCAACATAACTTTGGGTAGTGGCACCCAGCTTAATTTGGTTTCATCAGTAGCATCCCTGAATTATTATATTCGTGGTACTATATTGTGAACTATTATGACCGCTTATACTTGACTACTTCATACGCTATATTTTGTGCAATGGGTTGTGAATACACAGGTTGCAAGTTTTGTATGGGCGGAACTTGGAACTGAGTGGATTTACAATGCCTTTGCTTTGTGGACTATTTTCGTTGACCGAAAGCTTTGAATATTTCTTACGAGTTTTCTTATTTTGCTAAACATGTTTACTCACCAACTATTTTCATAGTTGACCCGTTTTTTTCTCTCATGCATTTCAGGTGATCATTAGTAAGCGTTTCTACCAGGTCTTGCATAACGAAGTTTTCACTTGTCAATACAAATCGTTATGTAATAGAACGCAATATTTTGGGAACTAAACTTTGTAATATATTTGCCGATGTCGGCTAAACTGGTGTTGTAATGGTGTATTCTTTCTTTTAAATCTTAACGTTGGTATGTTCTATTATCTTGTGCTTATGTTCCCTTCCGTTACCCCTCGTGTTTCCGCCTCCGGCGAGGGTGTGACAGTAACAGCTTCATTACCCACACGTAACGTGATTTCTTGCTCAAATACATCAATAAGAGCACGGCCCGTTCTCAGGAATCCTCTTCCAACAATGAGGGGAACCCGAGGATCGGCATCAAAATCAACAACCACAAAGTCAGCTGGAAAATGGAACTTTCCTACTTTCACGAATACATCCTCGGCGATGCCAAGAGGACGCGATATAGAACGATCTGCAAGCTCAAGAGTCATGCAGGTAGGAATAAGTTCCGGAAGAGAAAGCTTCTTCCATACTGAATAAGGCATCAGATTGATGCTTGCACCAAGATCGGCAAGGGCAAAGCATTTAATCATCCCAGGAAAAACACAAGGAAGAATAAATTTTCCGGGATCTCCTAGCTTCTCGGGAAGCTTCTTTAACAGAACTGCTGAGCAGTTCTCGTTCAAAGGAGTTTTGGCCATTTCAAACAGCTTTTCCTTGTTGCTTAGCATGTGTTTGAGAGTAGATGTAAACTTGGGCATCAACATGATAGCATCCGCAAAGCTTATGTCAAAATGAAGTTCTTGGAAAATTTGAAAGAATTTTTCCATTTGATGACTGGCTTTTTCGCGGAGATTTTGCTCATGTAAATGTGAGGGGTAAGGAATAGAAGTTTTGGATTTGGGGTTACCAACTGGAGGTTCAAAAACAACTCCAGGTTTGGTTTTCGGGACAACCTGAGGATGGACATTGCTGGTACTTCCGTTATTAGTAGGAAGTTCCTTGTCCTTTGTCACCTCAGGTTTGCTTTCCACTACCTTCGGGAGAGAAGAAGCAGGGGTAGTAGGAATAGCGGGTCCATGATATGAAGCACCACTTCTGGTTGTGATCGCCTTTGCATCGCCCCTCGGATTAGCGATCGTGTTGCTAGGTAAAGTACCTGAGCCCGAGGGTCGATCATTTAAAGACTTCTTAATGTCAGAAATCTGGCTAACCAACAACCGATTCATTTCCTCTTGGGATTTCATGAATTGTTTCAACAACTCATCAGATGATGGTCCAGTTGGAACAATGGCTTGAGTTTGCACAGGAAAATTCTGGCCTCTATTGTTTGGATTAGGGCCTTGATTTTGAAAATTCCCTTGATTATTGCCATGAAAGTACCCTTGGTTGAAATTTCCCTGACCTGGGTTTCTATTGAAATTTCCTTGGTGTTGGAAATTTTGATTTTGATTTTAAAAACCGTTGTTTGGACTAAAATTACCTTGGTTTTGAAAACCTTGGTTTGGTCTATTTTGATTTTGATTACGGTTTTGGTTGAAACTGGGAGGTCCAGGGTAGTGGTTAGGACGGTGGTTCGGGTCTATAGGAGCACGATATTGGTTGCCTCCCTGATTAGAAATCCCGCCCACAGCATTAGCTTCAAAAGGGTTACCATCGGTGGCCATACAGTTGTAATAGGCATGGGGACCACCACAAGTAACACAGACTTCCACTTTCTTAACTTCAGCAGGAGGTGAAGTTTGTGGAAAAGAGACTTTCTTTTGGTTGGAGAGAACCAAAGCTTGAATAGCTTCCGTGAGTTTGTCAATCATAGCATCGGTGCTAGATTGACTCACGGGCGATGAAGTAGAAGGACCAACACTGACTTGGGAAACAATCGGCTTGCTTCGTGCAGTGCGGACTTTAGATTTGTTTTCAATGATCGCTAAAGCTTCTTTGACAGTTTTGCTTAAGAAATTTCCTCCAGCGGAGGAATTGAGAGAATCTTGATCAGATTGACTCACTCCATTATAGAAAGTATCGAGTTGCATCAACTCGGAGAAACCGTGGTGAGGACATTTGCGAAGCAATTCCTTAAAACGATCCCACGATTCACTGAAGGATTCATCAAACTTTTGAGTGAACTTGATGATTTCATTTTTAAGACTCATGGTTTTGGAAGGAGGATAAAATTCATTCACAAATTTCTTCACCAGATCTTCCCATGTCTCAATTGACTGAGGGGGTTGTTTTTCAAGCCAAATCCGGGCTTGCCCCTCAAGAGAAAATGGGAACAGAAGAAGCTTGACAGCATCAGTAGGGACATTTTTGTATTTGATGGTAGATGCAATCTTGTTAAACCATCGAATATGAGCATGAGGATCATCCCGCTCAAAACCATAGAACTGACTTGAGGTTACAAGATTCAGTAACCCGGTTTTGAGCTCAAAATTTTCAGCCACAATGGCTGGGATCACAATAGCATCTCCATACCCGTCAATGGGTGCCTGGAGAAGCTCACACATAGGGCGTTCTTCCGCCATGATAACGGAAGTAGTGTGAGCAGTCCGGATCTCAGATCCGACTGATGGAGCAGAAAGTCTACGGACACGCCTTCTTGGAATCTTGACAAGCTCACGAAATGGGCTTACAGATCTAGAAGAGCGAGTGCGCATACACTAGAGTTAACTCTAAGAGATCTCAGAGTTAAGGAGAGGAATGGGAATTATGAAAATGAATTATGAAAAATGGGGTAAGAAGATTCTTTTTGGGTTTTCTGATTCTGAAAGGTATATATAACAACAAATCCAATTAAAACAAAATCGAGGAAAAACAACAGTGAACTTAACCAATAATCACAAGATGAATGGCTTCTTTGAAAAAGGTACACCAATCACAAGGACACAAAGGCAAGTTTTAAATCTTTAGTTCGGGAACTTATTATGGTCGTACCCCCAGTTAGGTAGTACACTGCCTTGGTTTGTGGTGGTAGTCTTTTATGTTGTTATTATTAAAAAACGACAAATCTTTTTGTATTTTTATCTTTGATACATATATAGAAACAAAAGGAAAATATTTTTGTGTTTTATACGTTTTTGGATGTTTTTGGGTTTTTGGATTTTTTATAAGAAAATATTTATATAGAGATAGATAGATGGTATAAACAAAGAGTGAATATTCAAATTACTAATCTGCTAAACGGAAGATAATCAGCACAGCTCCCCGGCAGCGGCGCCAAAAATTTGATCCGTGCTAAACCGTCAAGTTTTCTCACACAAGCCGGCCACTTGTGAATGGCCGACCGTAAGAAACTTAAAACAGTTTAAACACAAAATGCAATGAAGATCAGGGGAGTATAGTGTTTCCCCGGGTCGTTATGTCCCAGCGAGCTATGCGATGAATCACCAAACGAATAGTGATCGAGAGATTTGAACGGAAAAGAAGGATTTGAATTATTATAACTACAGAAAAAGGAGATAAATTACAGGGGCTTAAATGCAAATTAAAGAAAATTTAAAAAGATAAAAAATATTAAATAAACGCTATCACTATTTTTAAACTGATGTTTTTGATTTTTTCTTTTTATAAAACTTAAATTAAAAACTACGTGACGTGCAAAGGAAAAATGTGAAACTTAAACAATATAAATCCTAAAAATATGAAAATGACATTTTTACAATCCTAATGATAGAAGAAAATTTTTAGAAAAAGGAAATTATTTTTAAAACTATTTATCTAATTATTATTAATTAAAAACTATTTTTAACTATTTAATTATAGCCTAAAATACAAGAAAATATGAAATTAAGCTAGAAAAATGAAATTATGACTTGGAAAAATCTAAAATAACAAAAGAGAATTTTCAAAACTAATTTTGTATTTTTCTGATTATTTTTGTATTTTCTATGAATTAAAAACTATTTAAAACTACTTAAATTGCTTAAAAATACAAATTTAACTAAGAAAAATCTGGAAAAATATTTTTTTGACTTTTTATATTTATCTTAACTTAAGAAAAATGAAAAATTATTTTTTTGTAACTTTTCTGATTTAATTGTATTAAATGCTAATTAAAATGACTTAAAACTAATTAAAATGAAGAAAAATACCAAACTGACCTAGAAAAATCTGAAAAATTCAAGATAAGTCTAAAATAATATAGAGAATCTAGGAAAAATAGAAAAACAGGAGCTTGTGTGTAGGAAAATGCAACTGCTATGACTAGTGCTTATAAATAAGCACTTAAGTTAAGCCAAGAGCTACAAACAAGCACCAACTGATTAAAGAAGCTATATTATGCTAAAAGTACCAAAATGCAACAGGTTTCAACTAGCTTTAACCTCTATAATGCAACTTGCACATATTTAATGATTTGGCTAATGTGCTTAAAACAGGTTTCCAGGTACCAAGTTTGAGCTTAAGTACAAGCTTCCCAATAAGCTAAAATTGAAAACAAAGAGTTGGAACTTAAACTAGACCTGACCAAGATCCTGTAAACCAAATATGAGCCTTGGACAAGCTCAACTGAGCTTGTTGCAAGACCTGCAAATTACCTGTGCACACTCAGTTAATACTGAGTGTGTACAGGGCATTTTGGACCATTTTGACAAGCAGTTTTGGAGGTTATAAAAAATTCACAAAAATCTATAAAAATAGTAATAAGCAAGTAGACCAACTGAAGTTTTAAAACCCCAAGTTTCACTTGATAAGACCCAGAAATGAAGCAATGAAAAATCCTCTCAGTTGGGTTCAAAACAGGTTTTTCACTTTTTGACTTTTAAAACAGTTTTGAAGAGTTGACTTTTTTGAACTTTGAATCCAATTTGAGGACTGATTATGAAGTATTATGATGAAATGGAACTACTGAAAGCAATGTCTATGAATCATAAACACAAAACAAGTGATTGCCTTTTAAAAATTCCAACAGTGAAGAAGTTAAGACAGATTAATGTGATATTTGACTTTGAGTGTTTGCAGGCACAACATTAAGACAGATATGAGTTTATATGAGCTAAACAAACCTATAACTACAAGCCCTCACTACTGAACCAACCTCTAATACAGTTTAAGCAGTAATCCAAACACACCTTTATGACACTGATATGAAAGTTAAATGAGCTAATCCACTACACAAGTATATATTATTGATTAAACTGGTTTTAACTATCCTAATTACTACTGAATAAGCAAATTTAAACCACTGATAACCACAAATACAGATTGAGCAATGAAACTTGAAAATAACTTACAATAGGTCCCAGCCACTATGGCTTGAAATCAGTGAACCAAGGAACCACTAGCCTATCCCAAACTCTAACCTAGCTCATTATCAACCCAAATCCATTTCTGCATCAACCCATATCCAATTCATACCCATTTGCTTCCTCAGTTGACTTTCTTTGACCAAATTCCAAAGTTGCTTGAAACTTAAATTTAAGCTTACAAAAAGCTATAATAAGCTTATAGAAGCTTGTTTGAGCTTAAAATTAAGCTACCAAAAGCTTTGACATAGGATTTTGAAAATGAAAATTTCAACAGTTAACATAAAATATGGAAAATTAACACAAACTTGAATTGATACTTTAGAATAGTTGCAATACACTGAACTAAGTTACTTTGATACAAGGAAACTTGAAAATACAACTAAGAATTCATTTAAGACTTAAGAATTTTAAAAACGAAATACATTTGGAATTTTAACTAAGTACTACTTGCTTCTTCCTTCTCTTTGTTTCTTTTTATACTCCAAACTTCTTCTCTCTCTTCTCTGAACATATCCCAGCAGTAATATGGACCATTGGATTGCTTAGGATGCTATTGGCCATTGGATTGAAAATTGGCGCCAAAATGGTATATATGCCAGTTGGAGGTTGAGTGCACTGTGAGAGAGGCATTTAATGCGTTTTGGAGGGTTGTTGAGGTGGGGGGAACAAAACATGGAGTAGGGGTGGAGTTGCAGGTGTTGGTGGCTGGTTTTGCAGAAAAGGGAGGGAAAAAGAAGGAAGAAGGAGGCTATGTTGTCGGTTTGGATTTTATTATATTAAAAAGGACGGGGTCAAAAACAGGGGGAGGTCACAAGACATGACAGGGGGTCCAAATGGGCTAAATGGCAGGGGCCAAGGTTCACAAAGGCTTAGGCTTTAACATAAGGGCTTGTTTTGTAAATTCTGAAAATACAAGGACCACTTCTGCCATTTTGTCAAAGTTGTTCCAAGGGACCATAAGTGACAAGCTCCAATAGTACAAGGACCAAACTTGACATTTTCAAATTTCCAAGGACCATTTTAACCAATTTTGAAACTTGAAGGACCAAACTTGTAATTTCTCAAAACTTTTGAAATTTTTCACCAAAGGACTAATTTTGACAACTTATGATTTTAAAAGGACCTTTGGTGATTTTTCTTTTGAAATTAAGTGCTCAGGGACTATTTCTGACAACTTTTGAAACTTGGGGGACTGAAACTGCCAATTATGCAAACTTAGCTCATTTTTCATCTGATTTTAAACATTTTGCATCTGAAACATATAAAATGCAATTTTGAGATATTTTCAGTATTTTGATGCATTTCTGAGCATTTTTAAGTGTTTTGCAGTTCAGATTTAACCAAAAATGATGAGTATTTACACACTCATCACTCTGTTAGCAGTAATTTGGTTCCAAAGGGTGGCATGTACCCTTAAGACAATTTATTTTATGTGACAATGTGTGTCTTGTCTTCCAAACAATTTAAATGCTTTTGATGTATGGCCATGGGCCAAGAACAATTTAATTGGAGCTTAGGCTCCTCATGTAGGTTTAAGGGCAATAGTCCTTATTTTGAATGTGACAGTGTTGGGGATGTACCCCTACACACTTAGTTTATATTTGTTAACTTCTCGTACGCCATTTTTCCGACGCTTAAGTTTTACAACCTAAGGTTAAACAACCTCATTGTGTGTAAATTACAACACCAAGAATATAATGACCAACTTGATCATTGACAGAGGGTCGCGACCCACTCTATCTCAAATCCTTTACATAGTATGACTTTGTAAAAAAAATAAAATTTTTTTACAAGCGCCAAAAACTACTAGGAGAGTTAATGTGAATGTTTATATTGGATTAAATGATAAGGCGTGTATTACACCTCAAGCCATTCGACATTGAAACTCATTAACGACTTGGCTGAGCAAATTTTTGTGTTTAAGAAACGAAGCAAGAGATTTATGGGAAATGTCTTATTTATCATTGAATTGGTAGGGAGGATTACATCATTCTTGAAATGAAAACTAAGACAACTACCAATAATGTGTGCTTTCCCTTAAGAAGCTTCTAATTACAAGAAAAAGATAAAAAAATACTTCTTAAACATAGAACTTTCGAAGGTTCGTACCATTCCATGTCCTGTCGATGGGTTCTCCGAGAAGAGTGGCCAATTTGTAGGCTCCGTTGCCGTAGGCCTCAGCTACCATGTAGGGTCCTTCCCAAGTTGGTCCCAGCTTTCCCTGATACTCTGCTTTGCTCGCGCTGTTGAGGCGTAGCACATATTCTCCGGGTTTAAAAGTGGAAGGTCTGACTCTTTTGTTATAGTAGCCTTCGATCTTATGTTTGTGCATTGCTTCTCGGATGGAGGCTATTTCTCGCCTTTCTTCTAGTAGATCAAGGTTTTCCCTGATTCTTTCATCATTTTAGGAGGCATCATACGTTGTCACACGCTCCGTGTGTACAATTAGTTCTGAAGGGATGACCGCTTCTGTTCCGTATGTTAGGCTGAAGGGGTTTCACCATTGCTTGACTTAGGATGCGTCCTGTGAGCCCATAAGACTTGAGGGAGCTCGTTCACCCATCCGTGATGAGTTCGCCCTAGCCTTTTCTCGATCCCTTTGACGATGTCTCTGTTTGTAACCTCCACTTGTCCGTTACCTTGCGGGTGGTAGATGGATGTCTAGGATTGCTTTATGTTGAGCCCTTGACAGAAGTCGTAGAAGACTCTTTTGGCAAACTACTTCCCGTTGTCAGATATGATTATGTGGGGCACTCCGAATCTGCACACAATGTGCTCCCACACAAACTTCTCGATCTGTCTCCCTGTTACAGAGGCTAGTGGTTTAGCTTCCACCCACTTAGTGAAGTAATCGATCGCTACCAGCAAGAATTTGAATCCTCCGGGCGCTACAGGCATAGGCCCTACAATATCGATGCCCCATTGAGAGAAGGGCCATGCGGATGTCACACTTGTCATGTCTTGCTTTGGCATTTTTGGAACGTTTGAGTGTATCTGACAAGCTTCACATTTGAGAATGATTTTGGCTGCTTCCCTGTGCATCGAAGGCCAATAGTAGCCCAACTTCATTATCTTAGAGACAACTGAGCGGGGTCCTGCATGAAGACCGCAGGATCCTTCATGGACTTCGGATATGATGCTCGAAGCTTGCTTGGGGCCTACACATCGTAACCAGGGTGACAAAAATGACCTCCTATATAGGGTTTCCCCTATTAGCCGGTACTGTGGAGACTTAACCCGAATCTTCCTTGCTAGCTTGGGATCTTCAGGGAGAAGACCACTTATCAAATATTCCCTTATGGGAGTCATCCATGTCTCTCCTTCTTCGTGAATCACATCAGCAACCTCTTTGAGGACAATGGATTTTTCAGGAAGGACTTCTACGAGCACCTCTTTAGTGAGATGAGCGAAGGCCATTGAAGCTAGCTTACTTAGTGTGTATGCCTTCTTATTCTGATTCCTACGAACATGCTGGATGGTGTAGGAGTCGAAGTTTTCCAGCATCTCCTTCGTTTTTCTAAGTACTGTTTGATGACGGGCTGCCTTGCTTCATAGGAGCCTGTCACTTGGTTTGCGACCAACTGGGAGTCCACGAAAATAGCGAGAGCTTTGACCTCCATATCTTTAGCTAATCGGAGTCCTGCTAGCAGCGCTTCATATTCCGCCTCTTTGTTTGTGGCTTCGAACTCAAAACGAAGAGCATATGTATGCTCCTTCCCTTCAGGACTAACCAACATTAGACCTGCTCCAGAACTGTCGGAGCTAGATGCTCCGTCCGTGTAAAGCTTCCATTCAACCTGCACTTGAGAGAGGTTAGTTTTGGGCTCTTCCTTTCCTTTATCAGGTTCGGAAGGTGTTTCTGCCAAGAAGTCTGCGAGAATCTACCCTTTAATAGAGTTTCGTCCTTTGAACTCTATTTCATGTTCTCCAAGCTCAATAGCTCATTTAGCCACTCTCTCCGACTTTTCAGGTTTTGACAAGATCTGTTTTAGTGGCTTGTCGGTTAAGACTGTAACTGGATGGGCCTGAAAATAGCGTCGGAGCCTCCTTGCTGCGTAGATTAAGGCGAGTATTAACTTCTCCAATGTTGGATAGTTGATCTCTGCTCCTTGTAGGACCCTGCTAACAAAGTAAATGGGGATTTGTCGCTTGTCCCGTTCTGCCATAAGGACTGCGCTAACACTCTCCATTGAGGATGCTAAGTACATGAACAATACTTCGCCTTTGATTGGGGGTGTGAGTGTTGGAAGGATTTCGATGAACTCCTTCATCTTTTGAAAGGCAGCTTCCGCATCCTGGCTCCATTGAAAAGTTTTTTTGTCCACGCATCCTTTGAGTGTTTTGAAGAATGGTAGGCACCTGTCCGTTCCTTTTGATAAAAATTGGCTTAAGGCTGCCAGCTTCCCATTCAGGCTCTGCACATCTTTTAGACACTTAGGGGATTGGAGATCGGAAATCACCTTGACCTTGGAGGGATTAGCTTTTATCCCCTGCTTAGTGATCAAATGCCCTAGGAATTGTCCTTCTGCGACACCGAAGGAGCATTTCTTAGGGTTTAGCTTCATATTAATCGCCCGAAGCTGGTCAAACGTTTCCTGTACATCGAGGAGTAGGTCCTCCTCCGTCTTGCTCTTGATAACCATGTCATCAACGTAGGCCTCAAAATTTCTGCCTATCTGTTTGTTGAAGGCTTTATCTACGAGACGTTGATAAGTCGCCCCTGCATTCTTCAAATCGAAGGGCATTTTTCTGTAACAGTAGACACCTTTGCTTGTGTAGAAGGCTTTCTTTTCTTCGTCCTCCTTTGCCATCTGGATCAGATGATACCCTTTATAGGCATCTAAGAAGCATTTTAACCGGAAACCTGCCAAGGATTCCACCTTTCAGTCAATTTCTGGTAGGGGGTAGCAATCCTTCGGGCATGCTTTGTTGATGTCAGTGAAATCCACCACATGCGCCACCCTCCGTCGTTCTTTTTTACCAGCACTGGGTTGGCCACCCAAGTTTGGTATTTGACCTCCCTCAAGATGCCTGCTTGTGTGAGTTCGTCAACTTCTTTGCAGGCTGCGGCGTTTCTCTCGGGGGCAAGGCTTCTCCTTTTCTGCTTTATTGGCTCAATGTGCTTGTACTCATTGAGTTTATGCTCCGTTCCGAAGGACTGTCCATCTATCAGCAAAGTTCTCGGAACCCTGTCATGTCAGAATATTTCCAAGCAAAAACATCAAGGTTAGTCTGCAACAGCTCGATGAGCTTCGCCTTGAAATTTGCCGGGAGTTGTTTTCCTACTACCACCGTTTGTTCAGGGTAGCTAGAGTTTACTACAACTCGTTCCTCTGCATCTGTACAGCCAAGAATTGCCATCGGAGACTCCTCCGATTCCTCTCTGATCTTTTTGACACCGCATACACCCTTATCCGTTCCATAACTAGAATGAACAGTTCCTACTCCGAAGGGAGTTTGGAACTTAATAGCAGCATGTATGGTGGAAACAACAATTCCCATTTTTTGCATAGCTGTTCTCCCTATTAACAAATTATAAGGAGAATCTGACCTTATGATGACGAAAATGAGTGTTTCCGTGCGGGATAAGGGGCCTTTGCCTATGGTGATTTCCAATGGTACTTCTCCCAGGGGCCATGAGTGTTCACCGGAGAACCCTACTAGTGGTGCCTTTGAGTCTACCCTCCGTGAGCGTATGGATGCCTTGAGCTTTAGGAAACAATGCTCATAGATGATCTCGCAGGAGCTTCCACAATCCATATATGCTCGGTTTACCTCCCTGTTTGAGATTTGTACCTTGATGACAACGGGGTCAGTCGAAGGTGTCTTCCCCAATATGTAAGGGAAGGTTATTTCCCCTACGCTTCCCAGCTCTCCCTCTGCTTCCTTCCTTTTCAAGGTGGTATCGTGTCTGCGTACCATTAGTATTGGAGCTTCTGCTAGCGTAGTTTCCTTCTTGTTCCCCTTCCATTCTCCTAGTTGAGTGTCGGAGAACTTGTCCTTTCCTTTCTTGATGCCTTTGACCAGATGTGCTAACTGCCCGGATCGTACCGCCTCTTCGATTTGCTTCTTTAGTTCCCTGCAGTTATTCGTGTCATGTCCATGATCTTCATGGAAATGGCAATACTTGGACATGTCTCTGGCCTTGCTCCGTGCTATCATCTGAGGTGGGGGATCGAAAGACTTTGCGGCTTTCTCGGTGGCTAGGATCTCTCGAGGAGATTTAACCAAGTTTGCCAAGAGTCCATGATTCGAACCTTTGTTGTAGGGAGTGAAGCGATCTCTGTTCTTCTTCTTGTTTTTGGATCCTTCCCAGGAGGACCCTCTAGAGAATTTGTCAGACGCTTCCTTTTGCTCTATCGGAGCCCCGTTTGCTGCTACCTCCTTAGACTCAATCCAGGTGTAAGCCTTCTCAATCAAGGCCTTGTAGGTGTTGGGAAGGTCGGTGGATAGGAATTCCACCAAGCTTCGAGTCCGAAGGCCATGTACGAAGCCAGAGATCCTCTGATCTTCGTGTAACCATAGAATTTGCAAGGTTTCATCAGTGTACCTGGTAACGAAGGCCCTCGTACTTTCGTTGTCCATTTGTTTGATGGTGTGCACGGTTAGGTGAGTTTTGGTGTACTTCTTCTGCTGGCTAAAGTGTAACCGGAACTTAGCCTTAAGATCATCTAGACTCATAATGCTCCCCAACTTCTGTCTGTTCCACCATATTCGTGCAGAGTCTCTGAGCGTGTAAGTGAACATGTGGCATGCTACAGGCATGGCCCACTTTTGCATTTTGATAGCGCCTTCGAATAAGTGGAGAAAGTTATCAGGATCGCCTTTCCCATCGTAGGTGCCTATGTGAGTAGGCATCTTTACACCGTCAGGTAAGGGGTAGTCCTCGATCCACTTCACGAAAGGTGTGCAAGCTCCAGAGGCTTCGGTATAGTAAGGGTTGTATGGAGGTGGATGAACAGGTGTAGGGTTATACGGGTAAGGAAATGGTTGTGAGTAGGTAGGGTAAACAGTAGAGGGTTGATACGAAGGGTATACCCCCATTGATTGCGTAGGAACCTGTCCATAGGGCATTTGCTGGTAATTCTGGTTGGGTAGTGAACCATTTGGAGGGTAAGTGTTGTAGGTTTGAGCAGGTAGGTAGGGATTCATTCCTGGAGGGGGTAATTGATTCATGTTGGAGTATGGAGGTGGATCTCCGACACTCGAAACATAAGAGGGGGGGTACTGGAGCCCCTGTCCCTTCTCTTCCCAAGTGAGCAGCAAGAAGAGGGGGCAGGTTTACCCCTCCGTTTCCTACCGGGTTGTTTCCTCCGTTGGAGTTCTCGTTCCTCCTTTCACCATGCATTCTTTCCCTTCTTCCCGGATTTCCTCCGGGTCCTTCTTCAAAACCCACCGTCCTTCCATTTGACCTTCTAATGGAAGGAGAACCATTTCGCAGGGCCGTGCGCCCCCTGCCCACAGATTGAGGTCTGCCCTCTGCTTCGATCTCCTCGTCATACTCCTCACTGGAGTATTCCAACTCCCTCTGCATTTCAGTATTGCGAACCTGTCTCTTGTGAGCCCTTAGAAAAGAATCTAAGGCCTCAAAGTTTGCCTCAACGAAGGCGGGGCTAATGTCTGGAATAGGGTTAGCGGATGTTGAGGCGTGATGCACGGGAGTAGTTTCCAAACGAGATCGTGTGGTAAATGTTGAGGCTGTTATGGGGGCGAGATTGTCAGTGTTAGTTGTGGTGAGTGGGACCAGAGTAGAGAAAACTGGTGGAGGTGAATCTTCTCTTCCTGGTTCCATGCCGGAAAAGTAGTGTAGTTGGTTAGGGTATTAGGACTGGGTGATTACGGGACTAATAGTTGTGGTCCCACGGATGGCGCCACTGATTGCGCAAAAGATTGCACTACCAGGCTTCGATGAGGATTAAAGTAATGAGGGGTGTATGTTCCAGCCAAGACTCGCCTGTAACTTGAGAATAAGAAATACTAAGACACTACGTTAAGTGATTACGCAGGGGTAGGACCCTGCGAACCACCTCCGGCGTGAGAGTAAGTATGAGTTATGGTTGTATAAGTATGTGTAAGTAAAAAGATTAGTGTGAAATGAGCATACCATAATCCTTGTCCGTCTAACCTATTTATAGTGGAATAAATATGGTTAGAGGCACTCTTGCATGAATGTCGGAGATCATGGGGGCGTCCCATGATTATGGGTAACCGCTAGGGGTTAGTGACCCATGTTCTCAGACTTGACGGGGAAGCCAAGAGAGAGAGGGAGATCGTGGGTTTGACCAAGTCAGGAGGTTCCTTATCCATTGTTCCTTCGTCAACCATACCCCGAAGGGCTTAGAGCTGCGAATGGCGAATTCCCCTAAGGTAACCTTCGTGCCAACGAATGGTTTGACGCTTGTGGATATTTTGGAATCCTAACCTGGGCCTTCGTATGGAAGGGCTTCGACACGTCTCGGAGGAGTGTCCTTCGAGCTACTCGGAGGGTACATCATCAAAGGCGTTTGAGTGTTTCCGGTTGAAGACTCTTTAGACCAAGTCGTGGAAGGATAAACTCAAAACTTTCTCTAGGAAGAGCTTTGGTGAAGATGTCTGCTAAGTGGTATTCAGTCCTCACAAAATAGAGTTCTACCACACCTTTTTCCACTTTTTCCCGAATGAAATGATGTTGAATGTCGATGTGCTTTGCTCTTGAGTGTTGAACGTTGTTGCAAGAGAGAGCAATGGCACTTTTGTTATCACAATACTGAGGGATTTTGTTGAATTCAAAGCCATAGTCAGATAATTAGGATCTAATCCATACGATTTGAGCACAACAAGATGATATGGCTATGTATTCAGACTCTGTAGAGGATATAGAAGTACACATTTGTTTGTTTGAAGACCAGCTCACAAGCTTATCACCCAAAAACTAAGCACCTCCAGACGTACTTCGACGTGTATCTTGACATCCTGCATGGTCAGCATCTGCATAGGCTGTTAGTGACATACCGGTGTCCTTCGGGTACCAAAGTCCCATGTTGATGGTTCCTTGGAGATACCCAAAGACCCGTTTAACCGCTTCAAGGTGCTTTTCTGTAGGCTTAACCTGGTATCTAGCACACATGCATACATCGAACAGAATATCAGGTCTACTGGCTGTGAGGTACATCAGGGATCCAATCATACTTCAATATTTCATTTGATCTACCATGATCCCTGAGTGGTCCTCATCCAGTTTGGTAGGCTCCACCATGGGAGCGTCAACGGTGTCACAAGTGTCAAATCCAAATTTCTTTAAAATCTCATTAGCATATTTAGATTGATTGATAAAAATGCCTCCGGGACTTTGTAAAATTTGTAATCCCAAGAAAAATGACATTTGTCCCATCATTGACATTTGAAATTTGGAGCCCATCCTTAGAAAAATGGTCACATTCATTGGGGTCAGTTGAGCCAAAAATAATATCATCAACATAGATTTGAACGTGAATTAAATGTTTGCCTGACTTTCTGGTGAACAATGTCGGATCAACTGCTCCTTTGCTGAATCCAGTAGATAGAAGAAAATTTGATAGTGTGCCATACCATGCCCTTGGAGCTTGCTTTAAGCCATAAAGAGCCTTCTTCAAGCGATAGACATGAGTAGGAAGCTCTGGATTCACAAAACCTTCCGGTTGGCTGACGTATACGACTTCTTTAAGATCTCCGTTAAGAAAAGCCGTCTTTACATCCATCTGATAGACTATCATATTCTTACTTGCAGCATTAGCCAGGAAGATTCTGATTGCCTCGATGCGTGCAACTGGAGCAAATGATTCTTCAAAGTCAATACCTTCCTCTTGACGGTATCCTTTTGCAACCAATCTAGCCTTGTTCTTTAATACATCGCCATGCTCATCAAGTTTTACTTTGAAGATCCACTTTAGAGCAATGATCATCGCACAGTCAGGAGCAGGTACTAATTTCGCATACATCTAGTCGATCAAACTCATGAATTTCTTCTTGCATGGCATTGAACCAACTGTCTTCATTCATGGCAGTTTTAACGTCTTTTGGTTCGATCTTAGAGAGTACGGAGTTGAAGAAGAACCATAAGGCATCAGTTGCAAGTTGTTTACGAGTGGACACTGGAAGAGAAAGGTTTCCAATGATGTTGTCCAACGGATGATCATGTGTCCATTTTATAAGGTGTTCATGTGGTTGTTGTTGAGGAACTGAAGTAGAAGAGTCGATATCTCCTGATGAAGATGGTTCTGATGATGGTTCAGGAGCAAATATGTTCTCAAAGGGAAAATCTTCAGGAGTAGCAAAGGGATTATCTCCATCATAGGTGCCAGAAATAATTCCATGATGTACACTCGATGATCGATGAATTGAAGATGATACCGAGTGATCAGCAGCAGGCGCTTCTTGACTCAATGACATAGAAACTGAAGGGTTGTCTACGTTGACAGGGATAGGAGAAGCCTCTGTTGATGGTTTTGACAGATCATTAGAAATTGGCTCATAGTGTTCATTAAACATTGGATCAAATAATTTCTTCAAATCATCTTCTGACGGTGGTACATATGGAGTTGCTGTTGAGGGATTGTATACAAGAGTAGAACTGATGGGACTACTTGATGAAGGTTGTGATGCGGGTTCAGAACTGGGTTAACTGGAGCCATTTGACCGGTCAGCTCATCGAACGTAACGTGAATTGTTTCCAGGATATTTCGGGTTCTTTTGTTGTAGATTCGGTATCCTTTTCTGCTTGGTGCATATCCTACAAATACTCCAATGTCCGCTTTAGCTTTAAGTTTGCCTAAGTCTTGACCCTCATTAGTTGGATAACACAATGCACCAAACACACGAAGGAATGAAAGATTAGGTTTTCGATTGTGGACAAGTTCATATGGAGTTTTTCCATGAGATGTGTGAATTAGGGATCGATTTTGAGTATAGCATGCAGTGGCAATGGCTTCAGCCCAGAGAAATATTGGAACCTTTGAGTAAATCAACATTGTTCTTGCGGCTTCCACAAGAGTTCGATTTCGTCTTTCAACTACACCATTCTGTTGAGGAGTTCGTGGAACACTTCTTTGATGACTGATTCCAACACTTTCATAAAACTCACTAAGTTCTTTATTAACAAACTTAGTTCCATTGTCTGTTCGGATGATTCTGACAGTTTTGTTAAGTCGAACCTGCAGCTGTTTGATGAGTTTGATGATGATATCCGGAGTTTCATCCTTTGTCCTTAAGAACTTAACCCAAGTAAATCGAGAGTAATCATCAACCACAACTAACACATATTTCTTCTCGTAAATATTCTGCACTCTCATGGGTCCACATAAATCCATGTGAATGGGATGAAGAACTTCCATAACTGAGTTTGTAGGTTTGGGTTTGTAGGCATACTTCTTGCTTTTTCCCAATTGGCATGCTGAATAAAGATGATCCTTTTAATACTTTAGTCTAGGTAAGCCTATTACTAAGTCCTTTCTGGAAAGATCATTTATGGTGCCGAAGTTCAAGTGATTGAGACGACGATGCCATAACCATGACTTTGTTTTTGAAGCCTTTGACAACAAGCAAATTGGAGAAGACATCATCATATCTTCGATAGAAATGGTGTATAGGTTTGAACCACGTGTTCTTCTTAAAAGTTCTGCACCATCAAGTTCTCTAACGAAACAAGTATGTTTTCTGAAGGCCACTTCTAGATCAGAATTGACCGACAGAGAATAAGTTATGACCAAGACCTTCAACGTAATATACCCTGGAGATTACACTATCACCAACAACATAGTCTCCATAACCCATAATTGCACCGAAATGATCATTCCCGAATCTAACATTCCCGATGAATTTACTCATGAAGTTCATGAGCCGTGACCGGTCTCCAGTCATATGCTTGGAACAGCCTGAGTCCGGGTACCACAGAACGATTTGAACGATCTGCAGTTGAACACAGACAAGAATGGATAACTGGATAATTGGGATCCCCATACAAGAATGGGTTCCACTTGGTTAGTAACAGTGATTGGAACACCCACATCAGAATCAGAAACAATGAATTCATTAGGGACAGATGTTGTACTAGTGTGTGAATTAGACCTATTCAAAGTATGTTCACTTCTTAAAGGAATAGTTCTACCAGTAGGCATCCATTTCCTAATGGGCATTGGTCTAGATAATCTAGGGCACAACTCATTAAGATTAAATTTGCGTCCAGTAGGTATCCGCTGATAACCTACATTACTGAGTTTTCTTCCTGTGGGTTTCCACTATTTTCTACCCTTCTTCCTCCTTTTCTTTCTAGCCTTCTTAGCTTGAATTTTGACATTAACAGTTTTAACTGGGTATTTAACAACATTAATCAAACCATTCACACCACATTCATGATTAGTAATAGAAATCAAGCACTCATCATTACATGTTTTGTCAAAAGTAGCAGAATTCGAATTAATTACAGTACGCTTATAGCTAATACTAGAATCAACACGATTCGTTTTATTCAACTCAAACTTAAAGTTCCTAGGGTGGTCTTCTACTTTCTTCCACTGAACATTCCTAGGTTGCAAGGTCCTATCATTCTTTGTGTTGCCTTGAGGCTTTGACCTGCTTGCTTTGGTGTCACTTTTTACTCTTGTAGAGGGAATGGGAACATTAGTTGGTATTGCTACTTTTTGCTTTTCAGGTTTAGAAGTGGTGGGATCTGAACTACTTGAAGGCATATTGAAGCTTACATGCTTAGCTTTAGGCATAGAACAAGGCATCACCGCTTTATCTTTCTCACATAAGGATTTAGGGCATGTTGCTCTTAAACATTCTAACAACTCCTGAGATCGTTTGGCCTGAATGCAAGCAAACCTAATTTCTCTATCAAGTGGCTTATTTAAGAAATCCTCTTCTACAATCTCATGGAGACATTCTAGACTATCCTTAAGGTGAGCGAAATAGTTATGAAACACAAGTTCGTTATTCCTAAGATGAGGAGGAATGTATTTAACAGTCACAGTATATTTAGAGTCTGCAGATGACTTTGATGCAACATTCTCATTAAAGACAAGTGGCATTTTCCCTTTTACCTGACTCCTCAGATTCTCAATTTCCTTTTGTAAAGACGTTATCTTTTCGTTGTTCTTGTCACGAGTGACTTTCATTGAATCATATAACTCTTTAAAGTGTCGTTTAACCTTTTCATTTTCTTCTAGAAAACTCTCATTTTCCTTTTGTAAAGCATTAACCAAGTTTTGAAGATGAAAAGTTTGAGAACACTGAGAATCTAAAGGAGGAGGCATTTGGGAGCCATTCACATTGTTCTTTTCACCCTTTAATTGTGAAATTTGGGCTTTCAACTTTCTGATCGTGTTACAGTGAGCTTGAATATATTTGTCACGTTTGTTTATTTCAAAAACTGCATCAAATTCAGGAGCATTTGAGGATGTCTTGATATTTGAGGTTTTAGCATTTTCTTTGAGACGTTGATATTTTAATTGTAAAGCAAAATGTTCAACTTCCAATTTAGAAAAATGTTTGACCAAGTTATCATGATCATTCTGTTCAATCTTATCATGCATTTTTGAATTTTCCGTTTCAAGCTCAATGACACGATCATGGGAAACTTTCAAAACAACAGATAATTCATGAAATTGAGAAGCAGTAATAGAGTGCTTAGTAACAGTATAAAACACATCTTGAGCCACACAACTCAATACTAAGTTCTCATTTAAGATATGCAGATTTTTCCTTTCAATTTCATTATATTTGTGTTCCCGTTCATAGTTATTGACCTCAACAATCATTGCATCAAATTCCTTTTCAATTTCTTTAATATCCGAGTTTATTCCTTTTTGAAAACTTTCAAATTGACCTTTTAATTGTTTAAAGAAAGGCATGACCTCAGTTAAATAGCATTCTTTAGTTTGCTCTAAACCCCTTTCCCCTTCAGTTATCCCAGTAGGTGTGATCCTTTTCTTACATGTCTTCTCAAAATCAACAAATAGTTGATAAACAACATATAGGCTGATTAAGGTCTTGCTCTTAGTGGGAATAGATCTAGGAACTAAATGCTTGGGTGTATTCGAAGGATACACAGTTGCTGGAGGCATTTTCCTAAAGGGAGTGTTCGTTTTAACAAGTGCATTAGCCTTTTCCATATCTATGTGCTTTTTCCAAAAAACTTGTCCTGGGGTTAATAGAGTTTGAGGCTTAAATCTATTTAGGGAAATCCAATTTTATTTAGTGTAATCATGGGGTTGGAACGTTATGTTTTGCTTTTTACACTCAGGATCTTTTGGCTTGATATTAAGTTTTTCCCTAGTGACTTCATCTAATTACCTATCTTCCTTAGTGCACTCAACGCAACTAGGTTTCTGTCTAGGCTTAAGGATTTCATTACCATCATATATTACCTTGTGAGCTTCTCTAGCCACTTTACCATATTCAGGATTAGGTTCTTTTACGAGGGGAATGCTATACTTATCGCTGAGAACTCTATGCTTAGTGATCATGTGAGCAGTATGAATGGTATTCCCTTGTACGTACAACTTATTTTCAAGTTTGTTTTTCAAAGTTTTTAGATTGGAAAAGTCATTCAAAAGTTTTGATTCCTTAGCATTAAATTCTTGTTTAAGCACTTTAACATTATCTTGGAGTTCTTGTTTTTGCTTAACAGTTTTAGAAAGCTTTTCTTGTAAGGAGTTTAATTCTTGTTTTAACACTTCTTCTCTAAAATTACTTTTTCTAATAATTGTACGCATTTGGTCATCCATTTCTTGCTCACGGGTGGTTAACTTAAACTTAACACGTTGTTCATAAATTGCAACTTGTTCTTAATAGGTATTCAGTTCAGAGATAACAGAATCATCAGGGGCACATGGAGTGTATTCATCAAAAACATAGTCATCATTGACTGCAGAAGATGCATCACTTGGTACAATCTCACATTCACTTTGTAACACATATTGATCATATGGGACAATATCACTATTACCCATATTATCCATATCTGATTCATTAGTTACATGTGATTGTACTTTGTTATGCATCTATTGCTCATCAACTTCATCGTATAGTTTTAATACCTCAGAGATGATAGATTCTTTGGAAGGACCAGCCTGTTGTGGTGATGAAACCTTTGGAGAGACCATTGGTGAAATGCTAGCCATGAAGATGGTTTGGGCAGTTGGTTCGTCATCAACATCTGAGTCATATGCATCACAATCAGCTACTTGAAATGCATTAGGATGATTCTGACCAATGTCTTGCACTGGCTGTTCATCCACATCAGCATCATAGGTCTTGGCATTTCCCTCAGCAAGAAACAACAATTCCTCTTCATCCAAAACTGATCCATTATCCTGAGCTTGTACCAGCAACATCTTCTCCTTAAAATACTCAGCATTTTGTGGGCGTTTTGGAGACGTGCAATTCCTCGCAATATGTCCTTCACCACCACAGTTGTAGCACTTGATTGGCTTAACCTGTCCTTGGTTTGCATTCCTTCCACTGTTCTGATTAGCCACATACCCTCCACCAACTCCACCTCTTCCCTGTTCATACTGCCTTCCATGAACTGGTTGCACCATAACCTTTCCATCTCTTACAATAGCATGATTGTGTAGATTGGATGCAGTTCTGATTTCATTGTTAGTATGAAGATTGTTAGTATGTGGCGTAAGGGTCAAGTTTTGTTTAACCATAAGAGCCAGTTGATTGATGAAGTGTTCCATGACTGCATCAGCATCAGGTGGCTTGAACCTCCGATCGGGAATGAGTTTGTGATTACCGTTTCTAGTAGGTATGACTTGTGAAGCTTTGGTAGTAATCCCTACATTGGTATAGAATGACTTTGAATCATTTGATTAACTTGCTTCTCCCTGTTTGGATTTGAACTGATCAAGAATCATTCGTTCAAACATAGCATGTCTCTCATTCTGAAGAAGGAAGGCATATAGTTCCTCATAGTTGGTGTTCTTTAATCCTTTGGTTAGCTTCACAGAGGTGACAAATTTGTGTTGTTGAACCTTAGACCTTGATAGATCTTATGAGCACTCGTAGATGGATAGTAATGCTTATGTAATCACAAACACACTATAAGACAGTCTCTATAACTTGTATTCAAGCGGAATTTAAACACAAGAACAAACAAAAATAACTAAGAACTCTTTGATCCTCTATGGATCTTTTAATAATACTTAAACTTTGTTTTTCAACTCGTACATAACTCATACTATTGTGTTCCTTTTATACACAAGGAACCCTAACCCGTTTCCCAAGAAACGTATAAACATAAAACTAAATAAGATATACAATATAACTTCCTAATAAAGCTCATGCATATCCTAACAACTATAGAATACGCGGAATATCTATCTCTGCAGAAACCATCTACATGGTTTCATTACTTCAGCAGAATTAAGTCTTCAGCAGATTCCACAACTCTTCAGCTGTAATCTCAGCATAATTCATACTTAGTAGAATTCCCAACAATCCTCCCCTAAACTGGAATTTGACTAGGTTAAGTTCCAGTTTCTTGATAGATCTTTCACACAACAAAATAAGAGGATTGTATTCGAACATCAGCAGCAAAGAACCAAAACAATTACATCTCTATGATGACAAAACTTTGAAACGCCAAATCTTTGCAGCAACAAATGACAAAATGTACATCAAAACATATTAGTTTCATACTATTCTCATCACATCAGGTGTGTTAACTCCTGTGAGAGGTGAATCATTGAAAATAATGGATTTGATGTCTCTTTACCAATAGCCATTACTACTGGAGTAGCCATATGTTTAAGTTCGAAAACTATGGTACACTGATAACCATCTGATTTATTATCAAATCAGCAACCATAAACGGATTTGAAATGTCTTTACTTGTAGCCGTTTGCTCAGGACTAGTCAATTCTTAGGGGAAAGAATCACCTTTGGTGAATTGAGAACCCAATATGGTATTCCACTGCCTTTACCACAAGCCATATACTTGTGGGCTAGCCAATTCTTAGATTCCAAAAAGGAATAAACCATGGTGAATTGATGACCATACAACCTTCAGCAATTAAGCATGGGTGAGTTGCATACCCTATGATTTTGAGCAAACCATTACAGCTATCAACAGATTTGATGTGTCTTTACCAAAGCTGTACCCTTTGGACTAGCCAACTCTTTAATGTACACAAAGTACAGCTGGTGAGTCGATAACCATCAACAATGTACAACAAACTTGCAAGAAAAGTTAGACAAACAAAGAATATACATAGATTTTTTTTTTTTAAACTAAGAATGAAACAAAGAATCAAATAAAACAAATATTACAAATAATACAGGATACCATAATCAAGATGATGCTTGATGTTGCAGAAGCTAAGTCTTAATCAATCCAACCAACTGTTCAGCATGTAGCTTATCATTCCCAACTGGATCTGATGGAACTTCCAACTTCTTTCTAAGCATTCTTTCCATCAACGACACAGACAAAGGATAAAGCTTATCAGAGAACATACACACAGTCAGCCCACACTTTGTCTCCACCACATGCACACATGGCAAGGGATAAAATCTCCAAGTCTCAACCTTCCACTTATGTGAATTCTTCCAAATAGAAAACCCTTTACCATCTGGAGATTGAGAGTCAAACAGAACTTGAAGATCACCCAACAAATATAAACCAGAGCCTTGTGGTGAATGATTAGCATAATGCTTAGTAACAAGGCCATACAGAGTATTCAAATCTTGCCTATCCACCATATGAAATATTTCCTTCAAAAAGTTAAACTGCATAGAAGAATTATCCAGCCTAAAAATGGTGTTAAGCTGTCCATCAGTCAAAGTCCAAGCAGTCAACACATCATGAGACCCTTCAAGAAAAGCATCAGCAAATTCTTCTGTAATGAAAGTTGAATCAGCAGCCTTTAGATCTAAAGAACTACCCCTGTGAGATTTCTTAACCCTATAGGTGTGTGTCCCAGCTGATCTCACAGATCTCCTTAGAGAAATGTGTCTCCTTTTAGACATCCTTTTCTTCCTCCTACCTGGTATATAAATCCCCATAGAGAAAGAAGATGATACCTTCTCAGATTCATCAGGGACATCTTTAGCAGGAATGGAAGAAGTAGAAGTAGAAGGAATTGGAACAGCACCACGCAATGCATACATTCTCTCAAGCACCTCTCTGGCCCTCTTAGCTTTAGCCGCTGCTAGTTCAGATTTCCTACCCAACTCTTCTCCTACTTTATCAACAGGTGCAACACAAGGTAATGCTTCAGAAGAAACAACATGCGGTTCAGCAGAGTGAACCCGTTCAGCTGAATGTATAAGGTCAGTAAATGGTTCAGAAGTAACAACAGGAGAACTCATCTTTGGTGTAACATCATCAAAAGAATTCACAATCTCAACTTTCTTGGTTCTCTTTGCCTTTGGAGCATCTGCACTACCAGCAACCCTTTTCAAGTTAGAAATAGGTGTAATATGCTTCATAATCCTATGATACATGCTATTCAACTCAGAATCAGATAAAGCCCAGACTTGCTTCTTTTTCAAACCAGACTGATAGAGAGTTGTACTTTGGTTATACACCACAGTCCTCATGTATGCTTTCTTTTGAGATTCAGTTGGTGGTCTTTCTCTTTTTGATTTAGCTTTCTGTGCAGCAAGAGCTTTTCTTTGTGCAACAGCAGCTTGCTTCCTTTGTTGTCCAAGAGCCATCATTTGAGCAGCAAAATTCTCACTATCAAAGTCTGCTCCTAAAATACTTTGTGCAAGAGTAGGATTGGATGCAGCTTGATGAGTATATGCATCCCATTGCTCATCAGTAATCTGAGTAGATAGTTCATCAATTTCTTTTTGTCTCTCAGGAGGCAAATTTGTAGTAAACTGAGCTTCAAGCTTTTGAGCCAATGCATGACTCTTCTTCATATCTGCACACTCAGCTAGCAATCTTGCTTGTTCTTGCCTTTCTTGTTCACTCACAAGATCTAAACCAAGCTCTTCATCAATCATTACTCCTGTCCCTTTGTCAGCAGACTCCTTAGTATAATCAACATGAGAAGTATCAACAATAGGAATTTCAGAAGAAACACCCAAGTTAGCATCAGAAGAAACATGTTGAGACAGATCTTCAACAGGTGTAGAAAAGACATCAGCATTAGGATCCAGATTAAAACTTCGTCCAGCAAGAAATACTTCATGATCATCTGCTGAAGGTGTAGGACATGATGGTTCTGGTACAGATGTATCTTGACCATGTGCATAACCAACATCCACCATATGTGCATCATCAATATTGTCTTCAGCAGTTGTAACGTTTTCAACACTTGGTTCCTTTGAAGCTTCAATGGAATCCTTGTTTAAGTACGTTCTTCTCCTTCTTCTAGTAAAATGAATAGGTTCCTTGTTCTTTGAAGATTCAACAACAACTGGTGAAGGAACATGAGTCTTTTGAGCAACATCAGCCAAAATTTCAAGTGAACCAAACTGAGTATCCTCTTGCTCCTAATCAGAAGAAACCAGAAACCTCCTTTTGCTACTTTTCCCAAGTTGTTCCTCTAAATCCTTAACCTTTCTCTTCAATCCCACAATCTCACCACCAAGTGTAGATTTAGTCTCAGCAAACTCCTTTTTGAGATAAGCAACCTCTGCCACATACCTGTTCACTAGAGCATATACAGATGTAAGTGTAATAGGGTCCTCAGCTCCACCAGCAGATTGCTCAGTGGTAAAGGGAGCTTCATTAGACCTTTCATGAGAAATATGGACATGATCAATGATAGGAGAACCTTCATCAAATGGCTCCCTAACTGGACTTGGTGTGGCCAGTCTATTAAGCTCATGCTCAAACTCATCAAGAGTATCATGAGTAGGTGGTGGACTTGGACTAGGTGTGGGTACAGATGTAGGTGGAGGCTGGTCAGGAGAAACATGAGATGCTTCAGCAGTTGTGGAAGGACCCTCATCAATGGCAACTGAAGGGTTACCATCAGCAGCAACATTGGTAGAAGGTGGATCACCAACAACATTACCTTCATCAGCAGCCTCATTGCCTTGAGGCAACACAGCTGCTAGCAAAGGATGATGTTCCCTTTCATAATGAGTTTTCATTGAAGCAAATAGTTTAGCAGTTAAAGCTCCTATGGGACAAAAGGCTTGGACTTGGGTTGTAATATCTAAAATCATTTGCAAAAACCTAGGGTACATTAAAAACTTATGCTTTTTCCTTTGAATATTTTCAACCATATTATCAAAAATATACCTAGAAAAGTTATAAGTTAACCCCTGAGAAAGACATACAATACCACATCCCAGTTGAGTAGAAAATTGATCCCATCCTCGTGATTTATTGCTTATGCACTGAAGCAACGTGTGTACCAAAAACCTCCACATAGGGTGATAACGCTCAAATTGTGGATGTTTTTAGTAGCGTTATCCGTGCTTTTATGTGTGTTATTTGGTTATAATCATATGCTTTTAATGCTTAATCGTACAAAAGTGCGTTTGCTAGTTCATTTGTAGCCAAGTACAGGAAAGTGGAGAAAAAGATGGAAAAAGAAGTAAAATATGAAGATTTCTCCATATACGAAGAATTCCCGACAAAAGCAAGTCTTGTGGAGTATATTCGAGAAGATAAAGTCATCAAGTTAGTGGTCCAAAGACTCAAGAATAAAGTTCAAGAAGGGAAATGAGAAAGAAATGAAGAAAAGAAGCTAAAACGAAGACATATTGGAAGACTCGTTGTTCCCGACACACCTTCACCATTTTGGCCATAAATTTTGCACACGGACTCCGTTTGACCCCCGGTTCACGGCCACGGAAAGATAAGAGAAAGATCTACAAGTTTCATTCTTGTCATTTTATGTCAAAAGGCACCAACCGATCGGTCGGAGCCCGCAACCAGATCGGTTGGGGAATGGTCAAAACGTAACCGGATCGGCTGCGTCGTAACCGATCCGGTTGGAGCTCCTGCAGTTACACCTTTTACTCATTTATTGATGCCTTAAGTTCCATTAAGCCCCAAGTCCGATCATATGGTCCTAATAACTCCTATACCTGCTACTTTATGACACTTTGTGCCCAAGAAACTTACTTGGTGGCTAAGGGTGGCTTCTACCTATAAATAAGACCATTTTTGGTTAGTTTTGTGTGTGTAATTCTTGCCTCCACCCTTAAGAACGAATTTCCACCAACCTATCTCTCCCAAAAGACCACAAACCTCTGCCATTTCCAGAAGTATGCTTGGTTAGAAGTTGTAGTTGATTGGAGGCTTGAAGGAGTGCTATAATCCTTCACCCTTGCCAAATGTAATCTTACTTTGGGTAAATCCTTGTTAATTTTATGATGTTGAATGTTATGATTCATGTTTGTTTCTTTGGTTATTGTTAGGTCACTAGTTTTACAACACAAGCACAATAGAAAGAGATAGAGAGAAAGATCGGATGAACAAGACACAAACCAAACACTATGCGTATGAATACTAAGGACGGTTATGCGTAGCATATGTGAAAGAGATATGAATTGAACAACCAACCCTCAAGTGAGGGTTATTACAAGGTATTTATAGGAAGGGGAGCTAGGGCAACACTCCTACTCCCATCCTTTCCTTAATGGACATGGGCCTAAGCTCATGAGCCTTCTACATAAGCTTAAGCTAATAACAAACATAAAGGCCATAATTAAGCTAACTATTACATATGAATCACTAACACTTGATATAGGTTTAGGAGTGATTCCAACAATATCCCCTAAGTGTTGGTGATGAATGAATGTAAACGGTGAAGGTACTGATGTAATAGTAGCTTTGACGTCTTCTGACATTCTTCTTTCTTGTGAGAAGAATTGCCTTGATTTGAACAATCTCCCCAGTGTAGAGAAATTGTTTTCTTTAAACAGTTTTGCTTTGACGTCATCTTTAACTTTGTTTTTTGATCATTGTTCTTTGTGATGGTAGTGATAGTATGTTGTTGTTGTCTGCATCAAGTCTGCCTCAGGTCTGCTTCGCTGCTCCAGTGTCTCCACGTCATTCTTCAACATGCTCACACGCTCTTTGACGTTGGATTTCAGTAGTGATGAAGTTCTGTAAGTCTTTAACTTTGTAGATTCTTTGGCTTGACGAAGAATCATTCTGACTTTTGTGTTGCTTTTAGATAGAACTTCCATTAGTGATGATGTTGGCATGAGCATGTGAAGAATCTGCACGATCATTCCGCTCCAGAGCTTCCATAAGAAGAAAACATGAAAACGGTTAGTAATAAGCGAATTCCGGCACTTACAAGTTTGAACTTCGAGAGTGTTAACAGCATAGTGTGAAAACACAACTCTAATTCTCACAAAGGCCGTTCCTGAACTGGAGTCCCACAAGTGAGATAACGCGATGTACCAAAGTACACCTACAGTTCAGATGAGTCGCTGAGGTACACCGAAGCATCACCTCACGACTGTAGACCGTTTGAGACACACTAAGCGTAATCCGCAGGGAGTTACCGAAGTGACCTGCTGTCAGGGCTGTTTGATGTTGACCCTGGCAGGAGTTTCCATTCAATCACTGAGGATCACAATTGTGAACCTCTCATAAATGTTCTCGACAGATTGCTAAGATCTGTGAAGGACTCGATAACGTACCACTGACGTTCTTATTGTTGAACGACAAGTGATGAAATGTCAAGTGTTCCTAAGAGATCTTTTGATGAATCTCGTGGCTCTAGACTCAATAGTGCATTTTGGTTTTCCTGAGCAGAGACTAGGGAGAGGGTCTCCTTCTTCAATATCAGCAATCTCTAAGAGAAAGCCGATAGATTATGTAGGGTTCCCTGCGAGAATGAAACAAGCTTCTTTTGAGAGAAACTTGAGTGGCTAAGAAGGTTTAGTGCATGCGTCACTGGGTCCATGACGACTTTTAATCTTCAATACCGGCGTCACTAAGTGACAACCAGTAGCATATGAATTGAACCCGGTGTCTGCCCTAAGTTGAATAATTTGGAGGGCTATTTCTTTTCACCCTTTTCTTTGCATTTCTTTTTAATTCTTCAACTCCTTCTTTCTCCGATTCTCATTATCTCCTTTTTATAATCATACCTAAGGACTTCTAATTCTAACTATTGGTATTGTCCTGGGGTAGATCCCTCTGGCTCTGGCGGATCATAAGATGGTTATTCCTAACCTTAATCACCTTATAACTCCATTGCCATAAAACCATTTTTCATGAAAATCTCTCAAAGCGTTTGTGAATGAAAAACATGTTTGAACACTTCAAGAGTTTTAGATTTTCATAAATACTCCCCCTCCACATGTGCTTAAGAGTTTTAACAGAAATCTGCACAGTGAGGAAAGAGCTCGCACTTTTGAATTGATCGACTCAAGATAGACAATTCTCCGAGGGACACGGTTACGTTGCATAGTTAAAGAGGTACATTGTTAGATTTTAGGTTACAACTAGCTCTAATAACTACCTTGAAGGTGTGGACAAACCTCGAAAGGTTGTCAAACCCGTCAAAGTTTATGTCTATCAAGAGCTTCTCGAATAGGTACAATTTACTTGGATAAGTCTTTGGAATACAAATCTTTTCAATGTAAGACTGTTCAGATCCCGTCAATTCATGGGTTAAGTCTTTTCACACGATGATTCAAGTAGCAAATCAACATATTTCTGATCACAATAATTTTCTCCCCCTCAAAAATGGCATATAAATGTTATTTTTGATAACGTTTTGATAATAAATATGACCATTTCGAGTTTTGTGGGAAGATTATCACGAAGAATAAGTTGTTTGAACAAAGATTTTAGCAAATACTCCCCCTCAACAAGTAATACTAACTTTTGAGGTTTTGAAAAAACTTAAGGGGAAGTACTTGTTCTTTTGAGAAAAAACCTTGAAAAATGAAAGGTTTGATAGGTTTTACTCAAAAGTAAGAAGCTTTCGCTCCTTTTATAGGATTGTGACACTGAAGCGTACCACAGGGTCCTTTCATTACAAGAACGGGTTGTACACTGTTATGTGTGCACAAGCCATAGTCATAATTAAATCACACATCCAAAATATTATGAAATAGAAGCAGTTCAAGGGGTACCAGGAAGTCCATCAATCTTGCCAGGAATGCGAACAGGGTGTTGACAGCCGACGAGAGCAATCCTGGGACGACCACCTACAAAGCTCTCCAGAGTTCTGAACTGGTCCCGTCGATACAACCTTTCATCAATCCTGGTGATGATTCTCTGCACATCCCTTCTGTCTTGAGAATTCCATCGCTTTAGAGACCCAATGCCTTCATGTATCGCCTTCAACCGATAAGCCAAGCCATCCCTAACCTTCTTCAATGTGTGATCCCCAAATTTGTGAAGATCTCTACATGCCATCAAGCAATTTCGTTGAAGTTCACTGCGATAAACGAAGCGAATGGTTTGCTGACGAGTGTGTATTATGGAAGCTGGTTGATGTCGGGAAGATCTAGCTGTAGTGGAGTGAAGTTGACACGGGTCTGATATGATTCAACTGCAAGCTGGAGATCTTCTACACGTTCTTTGATTACTATTCTTCTGATGAAGATAAGCAAGGACTTGATGTATTCACGTTGCACTTCAGTCGAGAATTGTCTCATGCGACCCTGTACTTTGGCAAGGTACATGTCTTCAATGTCGTTGATAGACAAATTCTCAAAGTCCGCTTCAGAGAATGCATAATCCCTTTCGTCTTGCCTTTTGACCACGATATTCTTGAGAAAAGTGTAGTCCCATTTAGACGAAAGATCAACATGTTTAATAGCCACGATTGCTTTAGTACTGAACACTTCATGTTGAGACTTCTGAACCTGGCAGCTTCTGTAGTAGATTCGTCGGCGTTCCGGCCAATGGTGAATCCCATACAATGCATCACGGTCATATACTTCCACATTGTTGGAGAACATGTGGTTAGCCCTTTCCTCGATGGCTATGCAGTTAGAGTATATGGCGGCCAGGAATGGAAGTGTCAGAGATGTAGCGTATTTCCTTGAACCATCGCCACCGTGTAGAAGAAATTCCAAGTCTTTGTTGAAGAAATATCGGAATGGAATCCTAGGCTGATCTAGTTGGCCAATAGTTGGTAGAGGTTTAGACCAGTCGGTGTAATATGGAGGGTTGTCCCGTTTGGTGAAGTCGATGTTTGCTTCGGGGTTGAGCCAATCCATGTTGTTAGACATAGCTCGTGCTATATTATCAAGGTGATACTCAACTTTAATAGCACTTTCCGAGCTGTCTTTGAGCAGTTGAAATGCTTCATTCTTGATGCGCTTCAACTCGGATTTCGTCATCTTTTTCACACGGAATTTCTCTTGTAAGAACTTAGCATGCTCCAATGTACTACCGTCTTCCAGATCGTGACCTTCAGGTGGGTAGGGAGTAGAATTAACAAGTGTAGAAAACCAGTCGTATTCATCGGTGTCATCTTCATCTAGCCATGATACGACGTTAGCCTTAGGCACCTTCTTCTTCTTTTTCTTAGGTCTGGATGAGGATTCTGGTTTTTTAACTTTGTCATGAGAGGTGGGTTGTTATTGGGGCTCATGGAATTCCTCATCGTCACCACCCGTATACTCAAAGTGATCACCGGTTTTCTGAGTCTGGGGTGGTAACTCAGAAGAATCCTGAGATTTTTTAGTAGAGGAGCGAGGAGGAGACCTTTGTTGAGCTGGAGTCCGTTGGGGTGGAGGTTGCATAGAAGATGATTCACCAGACTTCTTCGGGCATTTAGGCTTGTCATTCTTATCTTGATCCTTATCTTCATCGTCGCGTGGACGCTTAGGCCTTTCAGCTTCTTCTCTGCATGCTGATTTTAGTTGGTATTCCAGCAATGCTTCAAACAATTTACCTTCATAGGAGGCAAATGTTGCAGATCGTTTCGACATTTGAGCTACCAGCCAGTTAACCAATTCAGCATCTGAGAAGATTATGGGATCAACTGGATTGATGTTCACATGCATTGGAGTTGATTTCATAGTCTGTTTGGCCAGGTGTAAGAGATTCGGCTAGAGTTGTTTGGTGAACAGCTCCTTAGTAACTCCAGGAACGATGTCAAGAAGGTACTTGTGAGTGTATCTTTTGATCATCTCGTCCATTTTCCCTTGAAGATCATCTTTCATGAGCTTCTGGACATATTCCCTTTCAACTTGCATCTTTTCGTTCTCATCATGAAGATACTGTATCTGATCAGCGAAGAAATTCATCTTCTTGTAGAGCACGTCTTTCTTTCTGACCTGTTTGACAGCTTTAACGATTCGTGTCTTAGCTTGAGAGATCCAAGATGCAGTTGGCTTCTTCACTGATTTGGATGTTGATTTGGTTGATCTTTTTGATGGTGGTGGTGAGGAGTGAGAAGATGAATCCGATGATGATGAGATGTGAGGAGACTCCGGGTCCTTTGGTGGTTCAGAAGTTTCCTTCTTTGAGCGTGAAGGACTATCCAGAAGAAACATATCATAATCAACATCTTTATCTTTCTCAGACTTTTCAGTTTCTGGTTCTTCAATGTCATACTCAATAGTATCTTCCACGCGCGTTTGTTGTTGCTCCAAAGTGGTGGCACCAGATCCCTTATCGGGTTGATTAACCACATCAGGATTTGGCGTAGGTAAAACTCCACCACTTGACCCTCCGGGGCCACCCATTTTATCCTTAGCAAATTCTTTCGCAACGTGTTGGAGCCTAATGATTTTGAACTTTTTCCTGTATGTTGTATCCAGTTGCTCTTCATCTGAGCTTTCATCTTCAGGCTCAACAACTGGAGTCTTCCCTTTGCTTATATCTGCTGGTGGACTGGGAGGTTTTGCTACTGAAGGAGGTGCTTCGGTTGCAGATTCAGAGTAGAAGACCTCTTCGTCTGATTGTGTATCTTCAGAGCTTTCGTCCACTAGCTTTCTTGGCGGTTCAGGCTTTGGCACGGGAATGGGAACAGCTTCCTTAGAAGGAACAGTCCTTTTTCGTGGAGGATTCCTCTTGGGGAACTTCCTCTGACTCTCAGTGCTTGCAGCACTCCCTGCACTCCCTCTTCTGGTTCTCCTTGTAGGTGTACCAGAAGATTTTTCATCGAGAAAACCAACTTTGTTCTCTTTCACAACTACCAAATATCTTTTATAAGAGTAGAGCTGTTTGAGTTCATCTGAGAGAAGGAGATCTGGCAACACAGCACCTTGTTTCTTTGTTGCTGATTCCTTGAATCTGATAGTTAGTGTAGGTTCAGACAACATGTCGTGATTGTCGGGGTCATTGAGTCTCTTGGGGATATCAGAATTGAGTCCAAGAGCTCTTTGGATCAACAGTTTTATGTATCTGATATAAGGAATCTTTGAGCCAAGCTTTTTGAGGAAGGTCATCATGTCATCCCATATCACAGCTTCAATTTTGATGTGTTTCATGTTGATTAGAGCCTAAAAGATTTGCAGTTCCACGAGCTTGGGATGCTCATAGCCGCTGTCACGACCAGAAACGGATTTTGTGATGATGATATAAAGGGTTCTCCAAGGCTGAGGAATGTTCTTAAGATTCATGTGAGAATGCTTATTAATAACCCCTAAAGCTTCGTCATACCCAATATCAATCAAAAATTGCAGAACAGTCTCTTCAGTAGGTGCAGCAGAGTATTCAGTTGGTATGATGTCAGGAATGAGGAGAACGGCTCTTAAATCTGCAGGAGTGATGGTGATTTGCTTGTGATTGAGTGTCACCGTCACAGCATTCTGTCCTTTGATCTGTTGCATTGTAGTCCAAAACTGTTGAATGTAGATCTCTGGAACAGTAGCAGAGTGGAAGAGCATGTTCTGATAAGGATGGTTCTTCAGAATATCAACAGCAATGAGACAAGAAGATTATGAACAGGTGAGGGTTTCAAAGTCAACACGAAGGTTGTTCTTTCCAATCTTCATTGGATAGCCATGAGGGAAGATATCAGCAATGGTGAGTACATTTGGTGCATCCACATTCATTTGAGCGTCCATGTCGTGATCTGAAATACATTTAGCCAAAAGAACCAACATATCGAAAGACATTATGTTAGTCACCAGATGGTTTTAATGTCTAATAATTTGAATGAGATATGTCAATGATTGTTACGAGTCCAAAATCACTTGTTTGTTCAATATTCCAATGACGTCGTGATAAGTTTTGAGAGTTAGTTAACTTTAGGTTTTAAAGTTTATGTTATCTCATATTTTTCACAACATATTACACATTTAAGCTTATTAGTGACATTATTGGTTTCGTGACGTTATGATTTATTTATTTACAAGTTCGCACGCGTAACAATTTATAATGAAGGTTTGATCAAGGCTTAGGCGTAGAAATGGTAGCTTATGCGTAAACAGGAGTTATACGCGTAAAGGCGCAAGCTTATGCGTAGGACCCTGACTTACGCGTAAGAAATATTACGCGTAGGAAAAGGGGACCTTATGCGTAGAGCTTACGAGTAAGCGCATATAAAACCTTACGCGTAAGGCTTACTCGTAAGAGTAGACCTTATGCGTAGAGGTCACTGTTTACGCATATCCTTCACAGGATACGCGTAGTCCCTTATGTAGAACCTTACGCGTAAACGCTACGCGTAAGATTTCTCTTACGCATAACATGCTACGCGTAAGGTGATCCTTATGCGTAGATGTCTAAAAACCTTGATTCTGATTTTTACGTGTAGCAAACCTGAAATAAAATCATCATAGCATCAATTTTAACACATACATTCATTCTATAATAGATTATGACATGTATACTTATCAAACAGTTTACGCGTAGAAGACCTTATGCGTAGAACTTAAACCCTAGTTTCAAGAATTACGCGTAAGAAATCTAGCCATGGAAATTGCACCAAAGTTTTTCTGGGAGGTGTTAGATGCATAGTAAGTTGTCCTATCCAAGTTTTAACATCAAATATGCCATGGATCAAAAATACCCAAACCGTATGAATATAAACCCTAAATTCCAATTAATGAATCATTAAAGTTTCTGAGTAGTTTCTGGGTTTAGTTATGATTAATTCAACTTGAAAACAACCTCATACAACAATCTTTATCACCAAACACGTTAACAAATGAAAACACCCAAACCCACGCATAAACCCTAATTTCCAAAATCCATCAATTCGTGTATCTGGGTGCATTTTGAGGATAAAAATGATATCATTGATGTTATAGAAACGTTTTGACACTATCTTTTAACCATAAACACACAATCTTGTTCATGTGTTCATACGCATATGCGTAGAACACAAAATCAATCATATACAAAAATTTGACCGTTGGATTCGTATAAAAATCAAAACCAATGTTTGTAAACACGTTAAGATTATGAAACAACTTACAAATTGATGATCAAAAACACGGATTTGAAGAACGATTTTAGTGCGTAGGATATGTTTGCTGAGGATAATAAATGTGAAAGGTTAGAGTTAGGTGGAAGTTTTATTAAAAAGGAGTTTGAGCTTTTGGCATTTTTAGTCCCTCCATTTTTTCCATTTTCATCCAAAGCCTTTTAACTTCCATTTTGGTTACCAAACGAAGAATATTTAGAAATAACTTTCACGACACTCCCCCTCGACTTAAGAAATAATGAAAGTTTATAGATTTTAGTCCGAGGAGTGTCTGAAACCATAAATGTGACCACCATTAATAAAGAATCAACCGGGATAAAGTAACATGCAAGTACAGTGATATTTTGAAACAGTGAAGAATTTATTTTCTCCCCCTCAACACTTGATCGAAAAAATACTGAATTTTGAAAGATTTGAGTGTTGACGGAAGAAATGTACTTGCCGTGTTTGAAGAAATATAGATAGAAGAATATTTTTGTTGTTTTATCTGATTTTCTATTTTTGTATTTTGTTTTTGAAAAATTATTTACAAAAGAGATTTTGGTGTTTGACTGGTTTTTAAGACTGTTTTAAGAGTTCATCCAATTCCTCTTGAGTCAAACACCGCATACCAATCCGGTGGACCAACTCATTAAACCTAGCAGGAGGCAAGGCTTTGGTGAGTAGATCTGCCAATTGGTATTCTGTACCCACGAAGTATAATTCAATTGTACCCTGTTCCACATGGTCCTTGATGAAATGATAGCGAAGATCGATGTGCTTTGATTTCGAGTGCTGAACTGAGTTGCACGAGATCGCAATGGCACTCCGATTGTCGCAGTACATCGGGATTTTGTCAAATACGTAACCATAGTCTTTGAGTTGTGTTCTCATCCAGATAACTTGATCACAACACGCTGACATGGCTACATATTCTGCTTCGGTTGATGACAGCGATGTACAATCCTGCTTCTTCGATTGCCAGGACACTAGTTTATCATGAAGAAATTGTAGTGCTCCTGAAGTACTTTTCCGTGAATCTAAACATCCTGCGTGATCAGCATCTGAAAAAGCGATTAGTTCAAAACCAGAATCCTTCGGATACCAGATCCCCAAGTTAATGGTTCCCTTGATGTATCGGAGGATTCTTTTAGCCTCAGAGGGGTGGGTTTCAGTTGGTCTCGACTGATAACGGGAGGAGAGATAAACGGCAAAAACAATGTCAGGTCTGCTAGCTGTTAGATACATGAGAGACCTAATAATACTTCGGTATTTGATAGGGTCCACTAATTTCCCATGTAAATCAGCGTCTAGCTTCTTGGTATGAGTCATTGGTGTGGCATAAGTGTCACAGGTTTTCATTCCAAATTTGTTTAACAATTCAAGGGCATATTTGGACTGACTCAAGAAAATACCACGGGGTGATTGATGAACTTGCAGTCCTAGAAAGAACGTAAGTTCACCCATCATGGACATTTCAAAAATTTTCTTCATTAGTTTTGCAAAAGCGATTGAGTACTTTTTATGTGTAGATCCAAAAATGATGTCATCCATGTAAATTTGAACAATTAAGATATGTGCCCCGTGATATTGTATAAAAAGAGTAGGGTCGACCGAACCTTTGGTGAAATTATTAGCAATGAGGAAAGATGATAGCTTATCGTACCATGCCCGAGGAGCTTGTTTGAGACCATACAGAGCTTTGTTCAGTTTGTAGACATGGTTCGGGAACGCAGGATCAACGAATCCTTCTGGTAGGCTGACATAAACCGTTTCTTTCAGTTGTCCATTTAGAAACGCAGTTTTGACATCCATCTGAAAGACCGTCATATTCATATGAGCCGCGAACGCTAGAAATATCCGAACAACCTCAAGACGAGCAACCGGAGCAAATGATTCTTCAAAATAAATACCCTCCTCCTGTCTATAACCCTTAGCTACCAGACGTGACTTGTTTCTGATTACGTTCCCTTCAACATCCAATTTGTTCTTCCGAATCCATTTAAGACCAATGACGTAGACCCCTGTTGGTCTTTCAACAAGTTCCCATACTTCAAGACGTTTGAATTGGTTGAGTTCTTCCTGCATCGATTCAATCCAGTTGTCTTTTGTCATTGCGTCTTTAATGTTTTTAGGCTCATATTGGCAGACAGTGAGAGCATAAATGCAATGTTCACCATCTATGTGAAGACGTTGTCTTGTAATGACTGGTTGATTCAGGTTGCCAATAATATTTTCCAGAGGATGGTCTTTTGTCCATCGATGTGTAGAGGGTTGATGTTGGTATACATTGTGCAGATTCTGAGGATTCAAATGGTTTGTTGATGATTCCGCAACATCAGGTGCAGCAGTTTCATTAGCAAACGGGTTAAAGAACGCATTTGGATCAAAATCTGCAGGTGGGGGTACTTCATTAAGAACATCATCAGCTGGTTCATCATTGTTGGAAGCGGTTTGTTCAACTGTTGTGGTGGAGTCAACTGGTGGTGCTTCTTCAACAGTAGTTGTTGTAGCAGGTGTATCAGGTATAAGAGTAGTATCAGGTTGAGCAGCGGATACACCTGGAGCACGTTCATCAATATCGTCACTGAACAGCGGAGCAAATAACCTTTCCATTTGTTGACGAGTGAGCTGGGGGCTTTGTTCAGCTGATGATGGGGTTTGAGGGAAGTTTAAGAGGTTGTGACCGGGTTTCAAGCTTTTATACTCAGAAGCCATTTCCGTAAGTTCATCAAAATGAGCATGAATCGTTTCCATAACCTGCTTTGTACGACGATTCTAGATCCGGTAACCTTTAGAATTCTCACAATATCCAATAAAGACTCCAATGTCAGCTTTGGCTTTGAGCTTTCCAAAATCATCACGATCATTATTGGGATAGCAAAGGGATCCAAATACATGAAAGTGTTTGAGATTCGGTTTATGGTTATGGAGAAGCTCAAAAGGTGTTTTGTTGTGGCGTTTAGTAATCATTGAACGATTTTGAGTATAGCATGCAGTTGATACAGCTTCTGCCCATAAGTAATCTGGAAGTTTAGCATTGATTAACATTGTTCTTGCAGCTTCCACTAACGTTTGGTTTCGTCTTTCAACAACTCCGTTTTGTTCTGGTGTACGTGCAATAGATGTCTAATGCTCAATTCCCACTTTCTCATAAAATTCTCGAAGAGTTTGGTTAACAAATTCAGTTCCTTTGTCTGTTCTGATTTGACGGACGGTGTTCCGGAGCTGAACTTTAATTTTCGTGAGAAAGGTGATGATCATTTATGGAGCTTGGTCTTTGCTTCGAAGAAAATAGACCCAAGTCCATCGTGAATAGTCATCAACAATTACTAAGATGTAGCGTTTGCCATTGATCGTTTGCACGCGCATCTGGCCACACAAATCCATGTGGAGAAGATGAAGCACATGCTGAGAGCTGTGTTCCACCTTTGAAGGAAAATGAGCACGAGTGCTTTTCCCTTGTTCACAGGCTGAGCAAAGGTGATCTTGAGAATACCGGAATCGTGGGAGACCTTCAACTAGTTTATGTCGAGCAAGATTGGTTATAGTTTGAAAGTTTAAATATGATAGACGACGGTGCCATAGCCAGGATTTTGTTGATGTTGCCTTTGAAAGTAAGCAGATGGGAGATGAAGCAACCATGTCTTGCATAGAGATAGTATAAAGACTTGAATTACGCGAGTCAGACATAAGGTTGTTTCCTTGTAGATCACGAATGAAACAAGATTTCTCCCTGAAAGCAACCTCCAAATCTCCATCACAAAACTGACCTACCCAAAACAGATTGTGACCGATGCCTTCCACATAATAAACCCTGCTAATTTCGATGTTCCCATTGATATAGTCTCCGTAGCCCATGATAGTTGCGAAGTGATCATTCCCGAATCTGACAGTGCCAATGAACTTTGCAATGAAGTTTGATAACAGTTTAAGGTTGCCTGTCATGTGTCCGGAACATCCGCTATCAACAATCCAGAGAATGATCTGTAACACCTGCATTACACACAGACGACACAGATGGAATAGAAGTAGATGTGGAACCCGAAATGTTAGAGGGTTCCGGAGCAGGTATAGTAGACATACACACATCAACAACTTTAGGCATCCATTTAAATCCTAGTGTGTTATATATCCATTTCTGCCATCTATAACTAGTATTTGCTTTAGTCTTAGTGAATGCACTAGGTGGTACTACATTCTTTGGAGGTGAAACTGGAGCTACAGGGACAGCAATGCGTTTCCTAGAATCTAAAGAGGGCGGTTTACCAAGCAAACACTTAGAAAGATTAGTGGGCCTAGAGGTATTCCGATTCTTTGGATTCCGTAAACGAGAGATGATAGCTTTAGCAACACATTTGTCATGACAATCAGAATTCATAGTTTTACGACAAATAACACAAGGTGCATCAGACTGAATATCAAAAAGTACTTAAAGGTTTAGCATTCGTTACATCACTATTTCTATTACATTTGCCAGACGCAATATCTATCGTGGAAGCAACGTGAGTCTTATTCATAGGTGTAGGGTGTTCTTCTACTTTAGCATTCCTTATTGATCTTTTCTTAGGTCGCAACTTCCTATTCTTCGATGTAGTGCTCCTAGGCTGTGAAGTGCGGACGTTTGGAAAAGAGGCAACTATTCTTGTTTCAGTAGAAGGAAGAACGTTAGCAACTTGTGTTTTGGCAGTAGGCATTCTGGGTTCACGTTTACTAAGTGTTACAAGTGTTATTCTCTTAATGATGGTTGGCGGAAGTTGTTCATACTTTCCTAACATTTCTCTTAACTTAAAGATAGTGTGAATCAAATCTTGATTTTCAGAACGAATATTACCAGCAAAATTCATTACTTCTCTAGTGTGTGCAAGATAGTGATCAAGTTCGTGTGATGCTTCATGACGTGTCTTATTGAGTAAATCAAATATAACACCATATTCCTGTTTAACTTTTACAAGTTCTTGTTCATATTTTGAGTTTTGACTTTTCAAAGACACGTTTTGATCATCCAGTTGCTCAAATTTTGGATTAAAATTGTTTGATTGCAACTGGTGGATTTTGTTTTGCAAAGCAAGTTCACGATTTTGACAATCTTTTTGACACAATTGAAGACGGCGTTTTGCATTTGAAAGCTCGTTTAAGAGACGTTCGTTTTCAACTTTTAAATACTCGATCTAAAGCACATTATCAGTATTCTCAACAGTTACAACATTAGCAACAGTATCAGCAGGGATATAATCAGATGCATGTGGCAAAGAATTGAATAACACAACATTATGAATATCATCACAGATAACATCTTTCAAGAGTCGATCAACATCTTTTCTCAACATTTTCTTTTTACGTTTAGTATTAGAAATAGATGTTTCTGTTTTCTCGAAAACGACCTTCATCAATCCAAGTTCCTTATGAAATTCCCGTTCCCAAGACAATGCACAATGTTTCAAATTTTTAACATTTGGTAAAAGATTTTTTTGAAAAATGTCTCTTTGTTCTCGCGCCAGAGGCGATTGAAAGTGTTGAACTTTGATTTCAGAATGATATTCTATCTCATGTTGTAAAAGTTTGAGGTCAGCCATGAAAAGGTCAAAATATCTAAGAATTTTGCGATTTTCAGGTTTTGAATTTACTTCACTGATGAAAGGTAAAGGACCATAAATTTGTGCATAATCTGGTTGGGGATTAACATTAGAAGACTCAGACGTTTTTATGATAATCCTTGGTGTGTTAGAAGAATCCGTTGGTGTGACGAAAGTGACCGGTTTTGAATAGTTAAAAGGTTTGTTGTAAACAACAGTTTCTAATTTTGATCGACTCTCGTCTTCTGCATCTAATTCCTCTTGACGATGATATTCAACAACACTCATAACAGAATTATCAATTTTATATTCTGCACTGGAAACTTTAGGATTTGGTTTGAATGCTTTGGTTGAAAGCTTAGGTTTGTAATCAGCAAGATTCGGTCCATATCCATTTGGATTGGGTTTTAAAGTAAACTTTTGAATAGCTGTGACTGACTCACCATGTTTGTAAACGACATTTTTAAACTCTTTAAGTTTGTTTTGCAAGCCGATAATTTCTTCAAGATGATCATCTATTCATTTCGTTGAATGCTTTTTGTATGCAGAGAACTGTTTTTGACAAGTTAACAACTCAGCCTTAGCTTTTTGATTTTCCAAGGTGAGAGCGTTAATTTGCTTTTTATGTTCATGTTTCAGTTGTTCTATTTCAGACAACAAAGCATTCTTCGAAGCGGCTAGATCACGCATCTGTCGCTCTAAATATTTTTCGTTTTGATGAGATTTAGCAAAAGCGGCTTCAAAACCTTTTTCACGTTTTTCTTGAGTTTCGAAAAAATTGAGTTGCATTTCTAAACATTCAAATTCCTTGGTTAACAGTGCATTTTTACTTTTTAAGTCCTGATTTACTGCACGACATTCTTCCACTATGGATTTTTGGTTTTTAAGTAACAGATCAACATCTGGACGAGGCAAAAGTTTGGTGTGTTCAACGTGAGTCACAACATGATCATTATTTAGATCCTCAAGTATAACCACGGAGTCAATTTGATTATCAAGAGAAACCATAAGGTCATCTTGATCGTCAAATGTAACTACGGTGTCTAGTTGAAAATCGTCGGAATGAGATGTGGACGACTCATTTTGAACATTCTGAGCCTTGCCGGATTCAGATATTGGCGGAGATATTAGATCAGAGATAAATATGGTTTGTTCGGGTACCTGAGACAAGCCATCAGTGTCATACACTGGGCCTGTGTCACTCATGTGTAACTCATGCATATTAGCTATCAACATAACAGCTGCATTGGCCTGCAAGTCCTCCATATCATCATCTGAGTCTGCATCTGCCATAAAACTCTGTTCTTTGTCGGTGAGAGTTCCACCAGCTTCATCCTTAAGAGCCAAAAGAAGAGCCTCTTTGTGATAAGCACTGCCCCTAGTCCTCGGCTTTGGGCATGCATTAGCCAGGTGTCCCTTCTCATTGCAGTTGTAGCATCGAAGACCATTCAACCCATGCTGAGCATTTCCTTGTTCCACCACTTGAGCTCTGTTGTTATTCCTACCCACAGCATTAAACCCTTGACCACCGCCCATCTGACGACCAAAACCACGATTCTGAACTTCAACTCGTCCATTGTTCACAACAGCCTGATTCCTTGTGTTTGATGAGGAACGCATGCGATTGTTGGATTTGTTTGTATAACGGCCAAAAGCATTAGCAATCATTACAAATCCTTGTTGCAATGCTTCGAACGGATCGGATTCCTCATTAGCTTGACTATAAAGTGCTTGATCATTGTTGTTGTTGTAAGGAACCAATTGAGTTTGTTGAGATTGCTGTGATTGATCATGTGGTGTGATAGTGGCAGTTGGTTGAGTTGCTGGTTGAGGAGGATAACTGTTTTGAGCATACAAGGCAAGTTTTTGATTTTCCGGATGTGAAGATGAAGCAATTTGAGCACGGAGAATCCATTCCTTATCAACTTCCTTTTGATGAGGCTTCAAGTAATCGTACAAAAATCCGTATGTAGAACGATGCATGTTCTTCGCTTGACGGAGAAAAATGACATACTTCTCCCATTCAGGACCAAGACTACTCAGGAACTTAGTATTAACTGCAATTCTTGGCATGATGATGTTGTGTTTATCCAAATCATTTATGATGTCTGAGAATCGATGATGATAAGACTCTAGTGTCTCTCCAGGTTCAATCATGAAGTGTTCATAAGCCAAGTAAATTTTAGATTCCATATCCTCCTGATTGAGTGCAGATCCTTCCATAAGAAGATGAATATGTTCCCACATTGCCTTTGCAGTCTTTTGAGCATCAACACTTCGAAGAATTGGGTTTGGTAATCCTAAAAGGATATATTGCATTGCAAGCTCATCAACTTTGTAGTGTAGAAGTTCTGTTGCGTTCAGGTCTGCAACAGTAGCGATGTTTGATTGTTCATCTCTTGGTGGATTAGCATTTGGATCTCCGGGTATAATGACAGTAGGCATCTGAAATGGACCTTCCAAGATAACCTTCTTTAATAACTTTCCATGTGGCTTCTTCAGATCACAAAACCTAAAGAACCTAATTACCCATTGATCGTAGTTTCCTGGAGTGAGCATTGGAGATCTATCAAGTGATCCAGCCTCATGAATTGATTGTTGGCTGCTAAAAGCTTCACACATCTTTGCAAACCAAGTGGGTTCCTTCATAGTGTTCCTTGATGGATTTTGATTGAAATCATTTGTGTAGGGTTGAACTTGAAGACTTGGTGGTGGTTGAACCATTTGAGGTTGTGGAATTGCTGCAAGTTGTGGAGTATGTTATTGATTAAATTGTTGTTGATAAATTTCTTGTTGTTGATTCCATTGTTGATGTTTTGGACTTAGTTGTTGTTGTCGTTGAGTATAAGTGTGAGGGAAATAGTTAGAGTATGGTGGTTGTGACATTTTGAAGAACTTGTGTTGTTAAATGGATCTTTGTAGTCGAATGAACCTTTGTTGATGAAGTATCCTTAGGCGTAGAAATCACAATAAACCAAGTAGCACTTATGCGTAAAAACACCAAAGTTATGCGTAACAGCAAGAGTTACGCGTAGATTTAGCTTACGCGTAAGGAATGTGAAAACACTAAAGTTATGCGTAAAACAAGAAGTTAGGCGTAGAAAACTTAGGCGTAGGATGACCTTATGCGTAAGACAAAGCTTAGGCGTAAGATAAATCTTATGCGTAGAAGTTTCTACGCGTAAGCTTATGCTTATGCGTAATTTTAGGGTTTTTGTCCAAGTGATCTTTTACACTATCATAGTGCAAAAGATATCCCAAGTCGACGTATTTTCAGGCTTATCCAAGCAAGAAAACACGGAGTAAACCACGAAACTGAAGATCAAACCAAAAACCAAGTTACGCGTAGTTTTAGGGTTTTGCTACGCGTAGATTTACTCGTAAAAATGATTGTTGCCCAAAGATGTTTCTAAACCAGATTTTTGTGATGAAATAGCTTCAATATCACCAAGATAACACAAAAGTGTGAAACTTGATGATCCAAAGTGTCTAAAACAGTTATGCGTAGGAAAGCTGTCACGTAAAAAACCAAGTTCAAAAACGATGATCCACACGTAAAGGTTGAAACTTTTTGCCAAAAACAGTTATTTTAACACCTTAAAACGTTGAAAGTACAAGAATCTTGGATTAAAAAGTGTAAAAAATGTGTTTTTAAGCGAACCAAACTATCACCGTATTCTTTACGCGTAGGACCAAAACCCACTTCAAAAAACAATACGTTCACCCAACTAGTAGGCGATTGATACCACTGTTAGGTCACTAGTTTTACAACACAAGCACAATAGAAAGAGATAGAGAGAAAGATCGGATGAACAAGACACAAACCAAACACTATGCGTATGAATACTAAGGACGGTTATGCGTAGCATATGTGAAAGAGATATGAATTAAACAACCAACCCTCAAGTGAGGGTTATTACAAGGTATTTATAGGAAGGGGAGCTAGGTCAACACTCCTACTCCCTTCCTTTCCTTAATGGACATGGGCCTAAGCTCATGGGCCTTCTACATAAGCTTAAGCTAATAACAAACATAAAGGCCATAATTAAGCTAACTATTGCATATGAATCACTAACACTTGATATAGGTTTAGGAGTGATTCCAACAGTTATGTTGATTATGTGATTCTTGTGATGTGTTCTTGTCTTGTGAATGTTGTCTTTATACTTGTTTATTTCATATGAGAACTTGTGATAAAAGGATGTTTGGATAATTGTGGTGTTTGTTTGGAATATGTTGATAACATCATATTTGGTTGAATTGGAACTTATTCTTGTTTATTGTTTTGGTTGATCATTGTTGAGTTCAATGGACGAAAGTATTCTTAACAATGGTTAGTTTCAATTCATTAGTGACAAATGATTTTGGTCTTGTACTTTGTGACGATTGTGCAAGAGAATTAATAAACATAACAAGTAAAGGTTTAATTTGGATTAAGGCCGAAAGGAATCTTTTGAATATGTGTTCTCATTATCTTTCAAGTAAATGGAACTTCACAAATTAATAACATCAAAGTCTAAGGCCGAAAGGGATTCTTTGTTGTTGTTGGTATAAGGCTCATGACATGACCACTTGATTGAGGCTTATGCACATTTGATTTATAAAACACTAAACTATTATTATAGGTTCTATCTTTGATAATATGTTTTCCAAACTAAACATCCTAATATCCTTGTGATCATTTGTCTAAACATGTATGTTCTTTGTGTGCTTTTTCTTAGTGGTTTGATCCGTGACAATCATAACCACGACCTTGATACGTGCTTGTTCTTATATTGCTTTTCTTGTTGGTTTGATATGTGACAATCATAACCATCAACTTGTTACTTGCTTAAACAAACAAACGACACTTGTAGTGCAACCAAGTCTCTTGGGACGACCTTGATTTACCATATACTATACTACAACTTGACTAGGGTATACTTGCCCGAATGTGTTCCTAGTTAACCGGTAATTCTTGTTTACAAATTTAAAACCCCGATGGAACCCATCAAGTTTTTGGCGCCGTTGCCGGGGATTTGGTTTTGCATTCTTTTGTTGTTTGCTAGTTTGTTCGAATGATATATTGCTCTTGCTCATGAATGATTTACTCTTGTTTGATTTCTCTTGATTGCTTTCTTGTTTGCTCATGAAGTTTGCTTGAATGCTTGTTTTTTTTCAAAAAAATCTCATTTTCTCACAATTGCTCAAATGATCTTTGCATCAAAATCAAGTTTTTGATGTTGGGATTCCGTCTCATGTTTGGTAAAAATGCTCATTTCAAAGTTTGCTTTCTAAGTGTGTTCAAAAGTTCTTTCGAAAAAACCACCCAAATCACTCTAACCGAATCGGTTGGAGCTCTCAGTAAATATTTTTTTTTAAAAAAATCCACTCTAACCGATCGGTCACCACCCGTAACCGATCCGGTTGGAGTGTTCTGTCCAAAAAAAAATTGTGTTTTTCTTGTTTTGTGTGCTTTTTGTTCTATATGTTATGTGATCTCTTGCATGTTTTTGTGTTCTTTTTGTTCGTATTAATCTTGTTTAGATTGGTTTCGTATTAATTTTAAATAAGGCTATCTTGTTTTAGAATATCTTGTTTGATTTATGTTACGTGACTAATTATGTGTGCTTGCATCTATGTGATTGTCGTTCTTCTGTGATTATGCTTTTATTTGTTTTAAGTGTCGTTTTGTGTTTTTGATGTTCTTCTATTACATATGTGTTTATGTGTTTTAATTACATGTGTTTAGTTTTATGTTCGTCACTTAAGTTTTGAAATAAAACTGGTTCAAAAAATAAAATAAAAAAAATCTCAAAAATCGTCTCTAACCGATCGGTTACACCACGTAACCGGATCGGTGGGAAGCTGGGTCTCAATTGGTTCGTCCCAACCGATCGGTCACTGCCCGTAACCGATCCGGTTGGACCAATCAGTAAAAAATTAAAAAAAAAAAAAAATATATATATATATATATATATATCCTCCAACCGTTCGGTCTTCCCCCCCCCCCCCCCCCCCCCCCGTATACGGTTCAGTTGGAAGGTTGGTCTCATGTTGGTTCGTCCCAACCGATCGGTCACTCCCCGTAACCAGATCGGCTGGAGTAATCTGTTAAAAAAAAATCCGTTTTTTTTTTTTTTTTTTTTTTTTTTGTGTTTGTGTTTAGATAGAATAAGTTTAAATGTATTTTTATTTTTGAAAGAGTATCATTTCTTTTATTCTACTTAATTTTGTTTTTTTCATTTTAAATTTTGTTAAATTTTTAGTACATTGTAAATAAATAAGTGCTTGTTTTTAAAGATAAAAATGTTTTGAACTTTGTGGGTATGTTCACTGGAAACCCTCACGAGACTATAACTCGTCCACTCGGGCCACCGAGGGGTTTAAAGGCTTGTTGCATGCGCTAAATGCAACCGTGATGCCTACGAAAGTGTGTTTTAGAATTTTACGCGTTTTTGTAGTTTAGTTTATTTTTGCAGATTGAATAAACTCTTGGAGGAAGGATTGGTTGGATTGTGAACCTTACACTCTTGATTGGACATGTTTGGTTGAAATAGAAATCGATTGATCTCACACGCTTATGCTAGCGTTTGCTTAACATCTTATCATTTGGAGTTCGATCATGATTTCTTTGGCCCGGAAGGTTTCGTTTCTCTTGGACTTATTATTTCAGTTTCCCTATCTTACATGCTTTGAAGTTTATTTTTCAAATTGAGGATAATGCTTAACTTAAGTGTGGGGGGAAGATATTATTGTGAAAAACGAAACTAGTTTTTAATTTCCAAAATTTTTGGGTCAATTTTAAAATTTTGTGAACTTGTTTGCCCTTTTGATCTAGTTGTTTTCGCGCCTATAGGATTATATATTAGAATAACTGGATCAATCCACTGGTGAAATCGGTAAATTTTGAAAAATTCGAGATGTGTCCCGATTAATATTGCAATCCATTCTGGGATCGATAACATTTGCTTGCGCATATTATAGCCCTTTCCACTAAATTGTGAGGATTTGAACCTGTTTCATATATAGCATACATCTTTTATGCTTGATTCTTTTGCTATGAGTGTGCCGGTGATTTTATTTATTCTAGAACTTGTACCTGTAAATCATTACCAGACCGCAGTGAGATCACATTCGTGTGATATAAGTGTATTCGTGTGATAAAGAGGCACCTTAGGAATAAAACCAAATGGCCTTCCGTTTACATCTAATGATATATTAGCTAACCACATCGGTTAGTTAACCACCCACATGGACCCATTTGTTAGCGCTCATTTTTAGCGCTAGATACCCTTAGTTACACCCTTTGAGCCATCCCTTTCTCTTTGTTAAATCCAGAAAAATACAATAATATTTTACACTTTAAACCTTAGCCTACCCCTTGTCAATGTCTAAATGGTTGGTTGCTAGTTGCTTGCTATGTTGGATTGTTTTTGATGATTATGAGTTAGCCGCACTTTGCCATTTGTGTGTGCCATTTCGACGAAGATGAAGGTGCGCAACTTCATATTTGTATTTTTGTGGTGTGTGCTTATACGAAGTGTGGGGGAGATGTGATGTATGTGAAAAAAAAAGTGAAAAAAAGGAAGAAAAAAAAAGTCATCGAAAAAAAAATGAAAAAAAATAAAATGTGATGACAGTTATAGCCAATGTGCAATATTATTATGAAGATGAAGGAAGATGAAGTATGTTTGAGATATCGATTAGCCACTGTGCTAAGACGTGATATATATTATATATTTGGTGATCGATATGTGAAGGAAGAGATGATTGTAATTATAATCATTTTCAGGTTCGCGGATTGTTCGGTAACTAGCAACATGGGTATTAGACTTTACTTTATTTTTCTTTTAAAACCAATTTCATAAATATTCCCATGTCTTATCCATACCCTTTAATCACCCGAAGCCTGTCGTTATAACCCGAATAAAAGCCCTCTTTAGATGTTTACACTTGGTGCTTACGCCACGTCGGTGGAGTTTTGTTTCTTGTACAAGCCTATGGTAATATTTAGATCATGACTGAGCAATATGAGTGTACTATTCCTTAATACTATCCATCACTAAATAAATTGAGTGTTGAGTGAATTATACATCCGTTCTTTTTCGTGAGGTGCTTAGCCATGTTATCAAGCGAGAGAATCCATGAGGTATTGACAAACATCTCGATTTTCACCTCTTAAAGCTTAAAATGATGAATCTTATCTCGTACTTGTACTTGGTAGATTTGCATCACATTTTTATAATCATATTTCATGCACCATGTGGGTTTTATTTTTCTTAATTTCAAGATTTGCTTGAGGGCAAGCAAACCCTTAAGTGTGGGGGAGTTTGCGCTCATTTTTCGCTTATTTTTATATATAATATATTAAAAAAAAAAAAAAAAAAAAAAAAAAAAACCAAAAAATATTTTTATTTCTCTTTTCGTTTTGTCCTTTAGGTTTGTCTTTTAATTTTTCTTTTCTTAGATTTGCTTGAGGGCAAGCAAAGTTTAAGTGTGGGGGAATTTGATAACGCTCAAATTGTGCATGTTTTTAGTAGCGTTATCTGTTGGAATCACTCCTAAACCATAATCAAGTGTTTGTAATTAATATGTAATAGTTAGCTTTATTATGGCCTTTATGTTTGCAATTAGCCTTAGGCTTATGTAGAAGGCCCATAAGCCTAGGCCCAAGTCCATTAAAGAAATGATGGAAACTAGGAGTGTTGCCCTAGCTTTCCTCCTATAAATACTCTATGTAAACCTTCATTTGAAGGTTGGTTGTTCAAGTTTTTCTCTCATTACACTCCTACGCATAACCGTGCTTATTATCTTGTGTGTGTGTGTGTTTTACTTGTTCAATCGCCTTAACCTCTTTCTATATTACTTGTGTTTGTAAAACTAGTGACCTAACAGTGGTATCAATCGCCTACTAGTTGGGTGAACGTATTGTTTGAAGTGAGTTTTGGTCTCACGCATAACGTACGGTCCATCTCTTTGGTTAGCTTAAAAACGCATTTTTTACACTTTTTAATCCAAGATTCTTGTACTTTCAATGTTATAAGGTGTTAAACTAACGTTTTTTGGAAAAAAGTTTGGAACTTTATGCGTGGATCATTGTTTTTGAACTTGTTTTTATTCGTGGGTGTAGTTCTACGCGTAACTGTTTTAGAAGGTTTGGTTCATCAAATTTCACATTCTTGTGTTATTTGGTGATCTTGAAGCTATTTCATCACACGAAAACTGGTTTAGAAACATCTTTGAGCATAATCAAATTTACGAGTAAACCTACGCGTAGTGAAACCCTAAAACTACACGTAAGTATTTCCTTGGTTTGATCTTCGTTTTCGTGGTTTACTCCGTGTTTTCTTGCTTGGATAAGCCTGAAAATACGTCGACTTTGGATATCTTTTGCACTGTGAAGTGTAAAAGATCACTTGGGATAAAACCCTAAAATTACGCATAAGCATAAGCTTACGCGTAGAAATCCTACGCATAAGATTTTCCTTACGCCTAAGCCTAGTCTTACGCATAAGATAATCCTACGCCTAACTTTCTATGCCTAACTTTTGTCTACGCATAACTTTAGCGTCTTTTACTTACTTACGCGTAAGCTAAATTCTACGCGTAACTTTGGTGTTTTTATGCATAAGTGCTACTTGGCTATTGTGATTTCTACGCCTAAGGATACTTCTTCATCAAAGGTTCATTCGACTACAAAGATCCATTTTTACCAACACAAGTTTTCAACATGTCTCAACCACCATACTCTAACTATTTCCCTTACGCTTATCCTCAACGACAACAACAACTAAGTCCACAACATCAACAATGGAATCAACAACAAGCTATTTATCAACAACAATTTAATCAACAACATACTCCACAACTTGGAGCAATTCCTCCACCACAAATGGTTCAAACACCGCCAAGTCTTCAAGTTCAACCCTACACAAATGACTTCAATCAACATCCATCAAGGAACACTATGAAGGAACCCACTTGGTTTGCAAAGATGTGTGAAGCTTTAAGCAGCCAACAATCAATTCATGAGGCTGGATCACTTGATAGACCTCCAATGCTCACTCCAGGAAACTACGATCAATGGGTGATAAGGTTCTTTAGATTTTGTGATCTGAAGAAGCCACATGGAAAGTTCTTAAAGAAGGTTATCTTGGAAGGTCCATTTGAGATGCCTACTGTCATTGTACCCGGAGATCCTAATGCTATTCCACCAAGAGATGAACGAACAAACATTGCTACTGTTGCAGATCTAAATCAAACAGAACTTCTACACTATGAAGCTGATGAGCTTGCAATGCAATATATCCTTTTAGGATTACCTAACCCAATTCTTCGAAGTGTTGATGCTCAAAAGACTGCAAAGGAAATGTGGGACCATATTCATCTTCTTATTGAAGGATCTGTACTCAATCAGGAGGATTTGGAATCCAAAATTTACTTGGCTTATTAACACTTCATGATTAAACCTGGAGAGACACTAGAGTCTTATCATCATCGATTTTCAGACATCATCAATGATTTGGATAAACACAACATCATCATGCCAAGAATTGCAGTGAATACTAAGTTCCTGAGTAGTCTTGGTCCTGAATGGGAGAAGTATGTCATTTTTCTCCGTCAAGCGAAGAATATGCATCATTCTACATATGGATTGTTGTACGATTACTTGAAGCCTCATGAAAAGGAAGTTGATCGGGAAAGGATTCTCCGTGCTCAAATTGCTCCACCTACACATCCGGAAAATCAACAACTTGCCTTATATGCTCAACAAAGTTATCCTCCTCAACAAGCAACTCAACCAACTGCCTCAGTCACACCAAACGATCAATCACAGCAACCTCAACAAAATCAATTGGTTCCTTACAACAACAATGATCAAGCACTTCGTAGTCAAACTAATGAGGAATCCGATCCGTTCGAAGCATTGCAACAGGGATTTGTTATGATTGCTAATGCTTTTAGCCGTTATACCAACAAATCCAACAATCGTATTCGTTCCTCATCCAATACACGAAATCAGGCTGTTGTGAACAATGGACGAGTTGAAGTTCAGAATCGTGGTTATGGTCGTCAAATGGGAGGTGGTCAAGGGTTTAATGCTATGGGTAGGAATAACAACAGAGCTCAAGTGGTGGAACAAGGAAATTCTCAGAATGGGTTGAATGGTCTTCGATGCTACAACTGCAATGAGAAGGGACACCTGGCTAATGCATGCCCAAAGCCAAGGACTAGGGGCAGTGCTTATTTCAAAGAGGCTCTTCTTTTGGCTCTTAAGGATGAAGCTGGTGGATCTCTCACCAACAAAGAACAGAGCTTTATGGCAGATGCAGACTCAGATGATGATATGGAGGACTTGCAGGCCAATGCAGCTGTTATGTTGATGGCTAATATGCATGAGTTACACATGAGTGACACAGGCCCAGTGTATGACACTGATGGCTTGTCTCAGGTACCCGAACAAACCATCATCATATCTGAACTAATATCTCCGCCAATATCTGAATCTGGCACGGCTCAGACTGTTCAAAATGAGTCATCTACATCTCATTCTGACGATTTTCAAATAAACCCTGTAGTTACATTTGACGATCAAGATCACCTTATGGTTTCCTTTGATAATCAAATTGACTCCGTGGTTGTACTTGAGGATCTAAATAATGATCATGTTGTGACTCACGTTGAACAAGCCGAACTGTTGCCTCATCCAGATTTTGCTCGTTTAATTCAAGACCATCAAATCAAAATGGTGGAATGTTATGCATTAAATAAGGACTTAAAAAGCAAAAATGCACTGTTAACCAAGGATTTAGAATGCTTACAAATGCAACTCAACTTTTTCAAAACTCAAGAAAACCGTGAAAAAGGTTTTGAAGCCGCTTTTGCTAAATCTCATCAAAACGAAAAATATTTAGAGAGACAGATGCGTGATCTAGCCGCTTCGAAGAATGCTTTGTTGTCTGAAATAGAACAACTGAAACATGAACATAAAAAGCAAATTAACGCTCTCACCTTGTAAAATCAAAAAGCTAAGGCTGAGTTGTTAACTTGTCAAAAACAGTTCTCCGCATACAAAAAGCATTCAACAAATCGGGTAGATGACCTTCTTGAAGAAATTATCGGCTTACAAAACAAAATTAAAGAGTTTAAAACTGTTGTTTACAAACATGGTGAATTAGTAACAGCTATTGAAAAGTTTACTTTAAAACCTAATCCAAAAGGATATGGACCAAATCTAGCTGATTACAAACCAAAGCTTTCACTAAAAACATTCAAACCAAATCCTGAAGTTTCCAGTGCAGAATATAAAATTAATGATACTATTATGAGTGTTGTTGAATATCATCGTCAAGAGGAATTAGATGCAGAAGATGAGAGTCGATCAAAATTAAAAACTGTTGTTTACAACAAATCTTTTAATTATTCAAAACCGGTCACTTTCGTCACACCAACGGATTCTTCTAACACACCAAGGGTTATCATCAAAACACCTGAGTCTTCTAATGTTAATCCCCAACCAGATTATGCACAAATTTATGGTCCTTTACCTTCCATCAGTGAAGTAAACTCAAAACCTGAAAATCGCAAAATTCTTAGATATTTTGATATTTTCATGGCTGACCTCAAAACTTTAGAACATGAGATAGAATATCATTCTGAAATCAAAGTTCAACACTTTCAATCGCCTTTAGCGCGAGCACAAAGAGACATTTTTCAGAAAAATCTTTTACCAAATGTTAAAAATTTGAAAAGTTGTGCATTAGCTTGGGAAAAGGATTTTCATAAGGAACTTGGAGTGATGAAGGTCGTTTTCGAGAAAACCGAAACATCTATTTCTAATACTAAACGTAAAAAGAAACTGTTAAGAAAAGATGTTGATCGACTCTTGGAAGATGTTAAATGTGCTGATATCCATAATGTTGTGTTATTCTATTCTTTGCCACATGCATCTGATTATATCTCTGCTGATAATGTTGACTTTGTGGTAACTATTGAGAATACTGATAATGTGCTTCAGATCGAGTCTTTAAAAGCTGAAAATAAACGATTACTTAACGAACTTTACAATGCAAAACGTCGTCTTCATTGGTGTGAAAAAGATATTCACAATCATCAACTTAGTTTTCAAAAGAAAATCGCTCAGTTGAGTGCAAAATCTTCTGATCCTAAAATTGAGCAACTGGATGCTCAAAACGTGTCTTTGAAAAGTCAAATCTCAAAATATGAACAAGAACTTGTAACAGTTAAACAGGACTATGGTGTCATATTTGATTTACTCAATAAGACTCGTCATGAAGCATCAAACGAACTTGATCACTATCTTGCTCACACTAGAGAAGTCATGAATTTTGCTGGCAATATTCGTTCTGAAAATCAAGATTTGATTCACACCATCTCTAAGTTAAGAGAAATGTTAGGAAATTATGAACAACTTCCGCCGACCATCATTAAGAGATTAGCACCAGTAACACTTAGTAATCATGCACCTAGAATCCCTACTGCCAAATCACAATTTGCTAACGTGCTTCCTTCTACTGAAACAGGAATAGTTGCGTCTTTTCCAAACGTCCGCACTTCACAGCCTAGGAGCACTCAATCGAAGAATAGGAAGTTGCGACCTAAGAAAAGATCAATAAGGAATGCTAAAGTAGAAGAACACCCTAGGACTATGAATAAGACTCACGTTGCTTCCACTATAGATGTTGCGTCTGGCAAATGTAATAGAAATAGTGATGTAACGAATGCTAAACCTTTAAGCACTTTTGATATTCAGTCTGATGCACCTTGTGTTATTTGTCGTAAAAGTATGAATTCTGATTGTCATGACAAATGTGTTGCTAAAGCTATAATCTCTCGTTTACGGAATCCTAAGAATCGGAATACCTCTAGGCCCACTAATCATTCTAAGTTTGTGCTTGGTAGACCGCCTTCTTTAGATTCTACATCATGCGTTGTTGTCCCTGTAGCTCCAGCCTCACCTCCTAAGAATGTAGTACCACCTAGTGCATTCACTAAGACTAAAGCAAAGAGTAGTTATAGATGGCAGAAATGGATATATAACACACTAGGATTTAAATGGATGCCTAAAATTATTAATGTGTGTATGTCTAATATCACTGCTTCGGAACCCTCTAACACTTTGGGTTCCACATCTACTTCTATTCCATCTGTGTCGTCTGTGTGTAATGCAGGTGATACAGATCATTCTCTGGATTGTTGATAGCGGATGTTCCCGACACATGACAGGCAACCTTAAACTATTATCAAACTTTATCGCAAAGTTCATTGGCACTGTCAGGTTCGGGAATGATCACTTCGCAGCTATCATGGGTTACAGAGACTATGTCAATGGGAACATCGAAATCAGCAGGGTTTACTATATGGAAGGCCTCGGTCATAATCTGTTTTCAGTAGGTCAGTTTTGTGATGGAGATTTGGAGGTTGCTTTCCGGGAGAAAACTTGTTTCATTCGTGATCTACAAGGAAATGATCTTATGCCTGGCTTGAGTAATTCTAGTCTCTACACTATCTCTATGCAAGACATGGTTGCCTCATCTCCCATCTGCTTACTTTCAAAGGCAACATCAACAAAATCCTGGCTATGGCACCGTCGTCTCTCACATCTAAACTTTCAAACCATCACCAACCTTGCTCGACACAAACTAGTTGAAGGTCTCCCACGATTCCGGTATTCAAAAGATCACCTTTGCTCAGCCTGTGAACAAGGGAAAAGCACTCGTGCTCATTTTCCTTCAAAGGTGGAACACAGCTCTCAGCATGTGCTTCATCTTCTTCACATGGATTTGTGTGGCCCGATGCGCGTGCAAACAATAAATGGCAAACTCTACATCTTAGTAATTGTTGATGACTACTCACGATGGACTTGGGTCTACTTTCTTCGAAGCAAAGACCAAGCTCCACAAATGATCATCACCTTTCTCACGAAAATACAGGTTCAGCTCCGCAACACCGTCAGGCTAATCAGAACAGACAAAGGAACTGAATTTGTTAACCAAACCCTTCGTGAATTCTATGAGAAAGTGGGAATTCAGCATCAAACATCTATTGCACGTACACCAGAACAAAACGGAGTTGTTGAAAGACGAAACCGAACGTTACTGGAAGCTGCAAGAACAATGTTAATACTCAAAACCGTGGGCAGAAGCTGTATCTACTGGATGCTATACTCAAAACCGTTCTATGATCACAAAACACCTTTCGAGCTTGTCCACAACCATAAACCGAATCTCAAACACTTTCATGTATTTGGATCCCTTTGCTATCCGAATAATGATCGTGATGATTTTGGAAAGCTTAAAGCAAAAGCTCACATTGGAGTCTTTATTGGATATTGTGATAATTCTAAAGGTTACCGGATCTGGAATCGTCGTACAAAACAGGTGATGGAAACGATTCATGCTCATTTTGATGAACTCACGGAAATGGCTTCTGAGTAAACAGCTTAGAACCCGGTCACAACTGTTTAAACTTCCCTCAACCCCCATCATCAGCTGAACAAAGCCCCCAGCTAACTCGTCAACAAATGGAAAGGTTATTTGCTCCTCTATTCAGTGACGATATTGATGAACGTGCTCCAGGTGTATCCGCTGTTTCCGCTGCACAACCTGATAATATTCCTATACCTGATACACCTGCTACAACAACTACTGTTGAAGATGCACCTACACCAGTTGACTCCAACACAACAGTTGAACACACCGCTTCCAACAATGATGAACCGGCTGATGATATTCTGAATGAAGTACCCCCACCTGCAGATTTTGATCCAAATGCGTTCTTCAACCCATTTGCTAATGAGACTGCTGCACCAGATGTCGCGGAATCTTCAACAAACCATTTGAATCCTCAGAATCTGCACAATATATACAAATATCAACCCTCTACACATCGATGGACAAAAGACCATCCTCTGGCTAATATTATTGGCAACCCGAATCAACCAGTCGTTACGAGACAACGTCTTCACACAGATGGTGAACATTGCATTTATGCACTCACTGTCTGCCAATCTGAGCCTAAAAACATTAAAGACGCAATGACAAAAGATAACTGGATTGAATCCATGCAAGAAGAACTCAACCAATTCAAACGTCTTGAAGTATGGGAACTGGTTGAAAGACCAACAGGGGTCTACGTCATTGGTCTCAAATGGATTTGGAAAAACAAATTGGATGCTGAAGGGAACGTAATCCGAAACAAGTCACGTCTTGTTGCTAAGGGCTATCGTCAGGAAGAGGGAATAGACTTTGAAGAATCTTTTGCTCCGGTTGCTCGTCTTGAGGCTGTTCGGATATTTCTCGCGTTCGCGGCTCATATGAACATGACGGTCTTTCAAATGGATGTCAAAACTGCGTTTCTCAACGGACAACTGAAAGAAACTGTTTATGTCAGCCAACCCGAAGGATTCGTTGATCCAGAGCGCCCGAACCATGTCTACAAACTGAACAAAGCTCTTTATGGTCTCAAACAAGCCCCTCGGGCATGGTACGATAAACTATCATCTTTCCTCAATGCTAATAATTTCACCAAAGGCTCGGTTGACCCAACTCTTTTTATACAATATCACGGGGCACATATCTTAATTGTTCAAATTTACGTGGATGACATCATTTTTGGGTCTACACATAAAAATTTTTCAATCGCTTTTGCAAAACTAATGAAGAAAAATTTTGAAATGTCCATGATGGGTGAACTTACTTTCTTTCTAGGATTGCAAGTTCATCAATCACCCCGTGGTATTTTCTTGAGTCAGTCCAAATATGCCCTTGAATTGTTAAACAAATTTGGAATGAAAACCTGTGATACTTATGCCACACCAATGACTCATACCAAGAAGCTAGACGCTGATTTACATGGGAAATTAGTTGACCCTACCAAATACCGAAGTATTATTGGGTCTCTCATGTATCTAACAGCTAGCAGACCTGATATTGTCTTTGCCGTTTATCTATGCTCCCGTTATCAGTCGCGACCAACTGAAACCCACCTCTCTGAGGCTAAAAGAATCCTCCGATACATCAAGGGAACCATTAACTTGGGGATCTGGTATCCGAAGGATTCTGGTTTTGAACTAATCGCTTTTTCAGACGTTGATCACGCAGGATGCTTAGACTCAAGGAAAAGTACTTCAGGAGCTCTACAATTTCTCGGTGATAAACTGGTGTCTTGGCAATCAAAGAAGCAGGATTGTACATCGCTGTCATCAACCGAAGCAGAATATGTAGCCATGTCTGCGTGTTGTGCTCAAGTCATATGGATGAGAACACAACTCAAAGACTATGGTTACGTATTTGACAGAATCCCGATGTACTGCGACAATCGGAGTGCCATTGCGATCTCGTGCAACTCAGTTCAACATTCGAAATCAAAGCACATCGATCTACGCTATCATTTCATCAAGGACCACGTGGAACAGGGTACTGTTGAATTATACTTCGTGGGTACTGAATACCAATTGGCAGATCTTATCACCAAAGCCTTGCCTCCTGCTAGATTTAATGAGTTGGTCCACCGGATTGGTATGAGGTGTTTGACTCAAGAGGAATTGGATGACCTCTTAAAACAGTCTTAAAAACCTGTCAAACACCAAAACATCTTTTGTAAATAATTTTTCAAAAACAAAATACAAAAATATAAAACCTGATAAAACAACAAAAAAAAATTCTTCTATCTATTTTTTCTCTAAACATGGCAAGTACATTTCTTCCATCAACACTATAATCTTTCAAAATTCAGTATTTTTACGATCAAGTGTTGAGGGGGAGAAAATTTTCACTTAACTGTTTCAAAACATCTGTGTACTTGCATGTTATCTTATCCCGGTTGTTTCTTTTATCAATGGTGGTAAAATTCTGGTTTTATGACACTCCTCGAACCAAAATTTATAACCTTTCATCAGTTACCTAAGTCGAGGGGGAGTGTCGTCAAGTTCATTTCTTAAAATCTTTGTTTGGTAACCAAAATGGAAGTTAAATGGCTTTGTTTGAAAAAGGAAAAGGTGGAGGGACCAAAAATGTCAAAATCTTAAACTTATTTTAAATAAAAACACCTACCACCTACCTTTATCTTCACATTTATTACTCTTAACCTAAAACATCCTACGCATAGAATTCATTCAAGAAATCCGTACTTTAGATCATCATTTTGTAAGTGTTTTCATGATCTTAACGATAATACAAGCTAAGGTTTTGAATTTCAAGCAAATCCTACGGCTAAAACGTTAGTTATGCGTGATTATGTGTTCTACGCATAAGCGTATGAACACACAATCAATGTGAGTGTGTTTTTGGTTGAAAAGAAAGTGTCAAAACGTGTTTTTAACAACAAGGATACTATTTTTACCCTCTAAATCCACCCAGAAACACGAATTGATGGTTTTTGAATATTAGGGTTTATGAGTCGATTTGGGTGTTTACAAATGTGAAGAGTTTTGTTCAAAAAGATTGCTGTGTAATGTTTATATGATGATGACTTAATGATTTCCAAGCTTTATCACCACCCAGAAACTCTAAAAGATAAAAAATTTGGAATTAGGGTTTAAATTCATAAGTTTGGGCATCTTTGATTCTCCACGATTTAGATGTTATAACTTGGTTCATAGACTCACACAACATCTTAAAACTACCTAAAAATACTGAATTTTGAAAGATTATACGCGTAATTCATAACCCTTAGGGTTTTGACCTACGCATATGACTCTCTACTCATAACTGTTTATCGAATATTCATGCCATGATTTGTTGTTAAAATGAATTTTTGTGTTAATATTGATGATTTGATGAATTTATTTCAGGCTTGCTGCGCTTAAAATTCAGAATCAAGGTCATTTGAATCTCTACGCTTAAGGATTACCTTACGCGTAGGCAGTTATGCGTAAGAGAAATCCTACGCGTAACTACTACGCATAAGGTTCTACAATGGGACTACGCGTATCCTGTGAAGGATATGCGTAAAAAGTGACAATTCTGGAATTCTATGCAGATGATCACAGGTCAAAGTGCAGTGACAGTGACGCTCAATAACAAACAAGTCACCATCACTCATGCAGACTTACGCGTTGTTCTTCTCATTCCTGAAATCGAGGCAACCGACTTCTTTGCCACACCTACTGAGGAGACAGTTCTGCAATTTCTTCTTGACATTGGCTATGATGAAGCTTCAGGGATTGTTACTAAGCATTCTCACGTAGAGCTTAAGAACATTCCTCAACCGTGGAGAACCCTCTACATCATCATTACCAAGTCTGTTTTTGGTCGTGACAGTGGTTATGAGCATCCAAAGCTCATGGAACTACAAATCTTCTGGTCTTTGATCAATAAGAAGGACATCGAAATCGAAGCACTGATATGGGAGGACATGATGCTATTTCACAAGAAGCTTGGCTCAAAGATTCCCTATGTCAGATACATAAAGCTTTTGATCCAGAGAGCACTTGGACTCAATCCTGATATTCCACAGAGGCTCAATGACCCCGACAATCACGACTTGTTGTCCGAACCTATCCTGTCTACCAGAATCAAGGAATCGACAACTAAGAAGCAGGGTGCCGTGCTGCCTGATCACCTTCTATCTAAAGAACTTAAGAAGCTTGAAATGTACAAAAGGTATCTAGTTGCAGTAAAAGAAGGCAAAGTTGGTCATCTTGATGAAAAACCTTCAGGAACTCCTACTCGGAGAACCAGAAGAGGAAGTGTTGGAAGTGCAGTAAGTTCTGAAAGTTATAGGAAGCTTCCCAAAAGGAATCCTCCTCGTAAAAGGATTGTTCCCGTAAAGGAAGCTGAACCTATTCCCACACCTGAACCGCAAAGAAAGGTTTTGGACGAAAGCTCTGAAGGTACTGACACAGATGAAGAGATTACCTACTCTGAAACTGCAAAGGATGACAATCCTTCAGTACCAAAACCTCCAAGTCCTTAATCTGATAAAGGAAAAGGGAAGACTCCCGCACTTGTGCAATATGATGAGAGCTCTGAAGAAGAAGAAGAGCTACTGGATCAATCCTACAGGAAGAAATTTAAATTCGTTAGTCACCTTCAAAAAGCTGAAGAATTTGCAAAAGACCAAATGGGTGGCCCCGGAGGATCAAGTGGTGCTGCCCACTCTTCACCAGATCCTGATGCGGTTAATCGACCCGATAAGGGATCTGGTGCCACCACTCTTCTGCAACAACAAAAGCTTGTGGAGGATACTATCGAATATGAGTTTGAGAAAACTGAAACTGAGAAGTATGAGAAAGATAAAGATGCTGATTATGACAAGTTGCTTCTAGAAAGTCCTACACGATCACAGAAGGAAACTTCTGAACCGCCCAAGGACCCCGAGTCTCTTCATGTCTCTTCCTCATCAGATTCTTCATCTCACTCCTCACCACCACCATCAAAGAAATCAACCAAATCAACATCCAAATCTGTGAAGAAACCACCTCGATCTTGGATTTCTCAGACACATGAAAGAATTGTGAAAGCTGTCAAACAAGTCAGAATGAAAGACATGTTATACAGGAAGCTGAACTTTCTCAATCAACAAATACAATATCTACATGACGAGAATGACAAGATGCAAGAAGAAAGGAAGTTTATCCAGGAATTCATGAGAAGTCATCGTCAAGAGGAACTGAACGAAATGATCGAAGGTTACACTAACAAGTACCTTCAAGATATCGTTCCTAAAGTCACAAAGGAGATGTTTACCAGACAACTATATCCGAATCTTATGCAGATAGCCAAGCAAACCATAAGATCCACACCTTTAACCGTCACAATCAATCCATCTGATCCTGTAGTTTTCTCGGATAATGAATTGGTGGCCAAGCTTGTCACACAAATGTCTACACGATCAGGGACATTTACTTCTGAGGAAGGAAAGCTGTTTCAAGCATTGCTGGACTACCAACTCAAAGAAGCATGTAGATTCGAAGCAGAAAAGTCTAAACGTCCTAGAGACGATGAAGACAAGGATCAGGATAAGAATGATAAAGCTAAACGTCAGAAGAAGTCTGGTGAATCATCTTCTATGTTACCTCCTCTCCAACGGACTTCTACTCAACAAAGGTCTCCTCCCCGTTCTTCTACAGATAAACCTCAGGACGATTCCGAGTTACCACCCCTGACTCAGAAAACCGGTGATCACTTTGAGTATATGGGTGGTGACGATGAAGAGGTCCTTGAGCCCCTACAACAACCCACCTCTCCCAAACAAGTTCAGAAACCAGAATCATCATCTAGGCCTTCGAAAAAGAAGAAGAAGAAGGCACCCATGGTTGACGTCGTATCATGGCTAGATGACGATAAAACTGATGGATTTGAATGGTTCTCTACTCTTGTTAACAACACTCCCTACCCTGAAGAAGGTCAGGATTTGGTAGACGGTAATACATTGGAGCATGCAAAATTGTTGCAAGAAAAGTTCCATGTGAAGAAGATGACGAAATTCGAGTTGAGGCGAATCAAGAATGAAGCATTTCAACTGTTAAAAGACAGCTCCGACAGTGCCATCGAGGTCGAATATCACCTTGAGAACATTGCTCGAGCCATGTCTAACAACATGGATTGGCTCAACCCAGAAGCAAACGTCGACTTCACTAAAAGGGACAACCCTCCATATTACACCGACTGGTCAAAACCCCTACCAACAATTGGCCAAACAGCTGAACCTAGGATTCTGTTCAGATATTTTTTTCAACAAAGACCTGGAATTTCTTCTACATTGTGGCGATGGTTCAAGGAAATACGCTACATCGTTGACACTTCCATTCCCAGCAGCTATATACTCGAACTGCATAGCCATCGAGGAACGTGCCAATCACTTGTTCTCTGACAAAGTGGAAGCATATGACCGAGATGCAATGTACGGGATTCATCATTGGCCGAAACGCCAAAGAATCTACTACAGAATCTGTCAGGTTCAGAAGTCTCAACATGCGGTGTTCAGTACTAAGGATATCGTTGCCATCAAACACGTTGTTCTGTCATCTAAGTGGGACTACACCTTCCTAAAGAATATCGTGGTCAAACGACAAGATGAAAGGGATTATGCATTCTCTGAAGCTGACTTTGAGAATTTGTCTATCAATGACATCGAAGACATGTACCTTGCCAAAGTACAAGGTCGCATGAGACAATTTTCAACCGAAGTACAACGTGAATTCATCAAGTCATTGCTCATCTTCATCAGACGCATAGTCATCAAGGAACGTGTAGAAGATCTTCAGCTGGCAGTTGAATCTTATCAGACCCGTGTCAACTTCACACCACCTCAGCTAGATCTTCCCGACCTCAACCAACTCTCACAATATACACTCATCAGCAAACCTTTCGGCGTCGTTTACCGCAGTGAACTTCAAATAAATTGCTTAATGGCGTGTAGTGAACTTCACAAGTTTGGGGATCACACTTTGAAGATGGTTAGGGATGGATTGGCATATAGGTTGAAGGACATACGTCACAAGATTGGGTCTCCTAAACCATAATCAAGTGTTTGTAATTAATATGTAATAGTTAGCTTTATTATGTCCTTTATGTTTTCAATTAGCCTTAGGCTTATGTAGAAGGCCCATAAGCCTAGGCCCAAGTCCATTAAAGAAAGGATGAAAACTAGGAGTGTTGCCCTAGCTTTCCTCCTATAAATACTCTATGTAAACCTTCGTTTGAAGGTTGGTTATTCAAGTTTTTCTCTCATTACACTCCTACGCATAACCATGCTTATTATCTTGTATGTGTGTGTGTTTTACTTGTTCAATCGCCTTAACCTCTTTCTATATTACTTGTGTTTGTAAAACTAGTGACCTAACATTATCCGTGCTTTTATGTGTGTTATTTAGTTATAATCATATGCTTTTAATGCTTAATCGTACAAAAGTGCGTTTGCTAGTTCATTTGTAGCCAAGTACAGGAAAGTGGAGAAAAACACGGAAAAAGAAGTAAAATATGAAGATTTCTCCATATGCGAAGAATTCCCGACAAAAGCAAGTCTTGTGGAGTATATTCGAGAAGATAAAGTCATCAAGTTAGTGGTCCAAAGACTCAAGATTAAAGTTCAAGAAGGGAAACGAGAAGGAAATGAAGAAAAGAAGCTAAAACGAAGACATATTGGAAGACTCGTTGTTCCCGACACACCTTCACCATTTTGGCCATAACTTTTGCATACGGACTCCGTTTGACCCCCGGTTCACGGTCACGGAAAGCTAAGAGAAATATCTACAAGTTTCGTTCTTGTCATTTTCTGTCAAAAGGCACCAACCGATCGGTCGGAGCTCGCAACCGGATCAGCTGCGTCGCAACCGATCCGGTTGGAGCTCCTGCAGTTACACCTTTTACTCATTTATTGATTCCTTAAGTTCCATTAAGCCCCAAGTCCGATCATATGGTCCTAATAACTCCTATACCTGCTACTTTATGACACTTTGTGCCCAAGAAACTTACTTGGTGGCTAAGGGTGGCTTCTACCTATAAATAAGACCATTTTTGGTTATTTTTGTGTGTGTAATTCTTGCCTCCACCCTTAAGGATGAATTTCCACCAACCTATCTCTCCCAAAAGACCACAAACCTCTGCCATTTCTAGAAGTATGCTTGGTTAGAAGTTGTAGTTGATTGGAGGCTTGAAGGAGTGCTATAATCCTTCAACCTTGCCTAATGTAATCTTACTTTGGGTAAATCCTTGTTACTTTTATGATGTTGAATGTTATGATTCATGTTTGGTTCTTTGGTTGTGTTGATTATGTGATTCTTGTGATGTGTTCTTGTCTTGTGAATGTTGTCTTTCTACTTGTTTATTTCATATGAGAACTTGTGATAAAAGGATGTTTGGATAATTGTGGTGTTTGTTTGGAATATGTTGATAACATCATATTTGGTTGAATTGGAACTTGTTCTTGTTTATTGTTTTGGTTGATCATTGTTGAGTTCAATGGACGAAAGTATTCTTAACAATGGTTAGTTTCAATTCATTAGTGACAAATGATTTTGGTCTTGTACTTTGTGACGATTGTGCAAGAGAATTAATAAACATAACAAGTAAAGGTTTAATTTGGATTAAGGCCGAAAGGAATCTTTTGAATATGTGTTCTCATTATCTTTCAAGTAAATGGAACTTCACAAATTAATAACATCAAAGTCTAAGGCCGAAAGGGATTCTTTGTTGTTGTTGGTATAAGGCTCATGACATGACCACTTGATTGAGGCTTATGCACATTTGATTTATAAAACACTAAACTATTATTATAGGTTCTATCTTTGATAATATGTTTTCCAAACTAAACATCCTAATATCCTTGTGATCATTTGTCTAAACATGTATGTTCTTTGTGTGCTTTTTCTTAGTGGTTTGATCCGTGACAATCATAACCAAGACCTTGATACGTGCTTGTTCTTATATTGCTTTTCTTGTTGGTTTGATATGTGACAATCATAACCATCAACTTGTTACTTGCTTAAACAAACAAACGACACTTGTAGTGCAACCAAGTCTCTTGGGACGACCTTGATTTACCATATACTATACTACAACTTGACTAGGGTATACTTGCCCGAATGTGTTCCTAGTTAACCGGTAATTCTTGTTTACAAATTTAAAACCCCGATGGAACCCATCATAGGGCAAAGCTGATTCTTGAACCATATATTTGTCCTCGTACTCTGGTATCCAATAGCTCTTAGCCCAGCAAGTATCTCCACGGAATTAGAGTGATAAACCCCATTAACATCGTCCAAATGAAGCTGTCTCCTTATCAACTCCTCCGTCACAACATACTTTGTTCCATCAATCATGGCAACAATCTCTGTGTCACTCCATTTCGTAGCAGATGCCCAAAATTGTGTAACCAATGATTCATATATCACATTCGGAGAGTGCGTTAAAGCATAATGAATCTTGGATCACTTCAAGAACTCCACCATTGGTTCATATAGTTCATGACCCTTTGCTTTTCCCAGAAAAGCAACTTTGTTATGATATTTCTTAAATTGAAGCACCATGAGAAATTGTGATAATGGGTTATGATTCACGCAACTGGAAGTGTGTTTAAATCGAGTGAAGAGGGAATCATTTAATTTTAGGCGAAGATATGCAAATAAGGTATTAGCAGAAGTTACCCAATTTATGGTCAAAAGTATTTCGTTGACCATATCTTATGTGTAAAATAATCCCAATTCAAAATTATCACTTCAGCAGAAATGATAGTCAATCTGCTGAAGAATGTCAATCAGCAGAAAGAACTCAATTGACTTAGAATCTTTAGTAAATATCTTGAGTGTTACTGTGACACCCAACTCGCATTCATTGTCATAAAGCCTTGAATCCGCCTATAAAATAATCCCAATGCACATTTAACACATATCAATTAACCCCAATTATCTTCACAAACCCTAATTTCTCCAAAAACTCCTCAATCATCAACAATAGCCATGGTTACAAAACCAGAAGTAATAAATCTCACTTCCTCATCGTCATCATCATCATCCAGTGAAGATTCACACCCATTATTTCGCTACCCCCATCAATATGAACCTCGACCATCAAAATCCCCTTTTCTTCCTTCTTCTGAAGATGATAGTATGGTAAATCCAAGTGATTCATCTAGGGGTTCTAATGACTCCATAGAGCGTCTAGAACCACTCTTCAACAAGAAGATGACATCACACCCCCAACCTTCACAACCTCAACCTCAACCAAGGCCACGTGCCAGAAGAGAGGTGGTGTTAGCTCTTCCTGCGTCATGTTTTGGTGCTTCATCTCATATCGGTAAGGGAAAGGGCAAAAGGAAGATGGAGTGATGCTTTATGGTGGAACGAGTAGATGGAACAACTGAAGATTTTTCTTATCACAAATCCATCTACCATATCCACCAGCTTCATCTTCGTTTTCATCAATCCATCCTTCCCATTTTTGTCTTCAGCTTCTTCGTCGTACTGGTCATGTATCCACCAACTTTTGTAATAGACGATAGGAACTAGTATAGGTTTAGTAGATCATGTTTAGAAATGGTCTTGTATTTTCATTTGAAGTTGATTGTAAGATGTAAGCTGTAAGCTGTAAACTGTTTCTTGAATGAATGAACAATTTAACTTCAGTACTTCTCTTCAGTAGAAACAAGCTTTAAGCTTACTTGACCATATTCCAATTAACCAAACTTGGTGAACTTCAACTTATAGATGCATACTGCAAAACAAACACAGAGAAACATACAAACCAAACCAAGACAAACAAAACTCAAAGAACATTAGTTGGTTAGTGTTAGTAATCAAAAATATAAACAATAATTTACAAAGTTTACAACAAGAATCCTCCCCTGAGGCCTATGCCTCCCCTCAAACTTTGCAGTCAAGGGTTAAGCATCCCAATATTGACAACTAGGTATTGAAACCTAGGTCCATCAAACGCTTTAGTCAATAAATCTGCCACATTATCATCAGTGTGAATCTTAATCACTTTTATCAAATGTTTTTCATATGCGTCTCTTATAAAGTGGTTCCTGATTTCAATGTGTTTAGTTCTACTGTGAAAAACTGGATTTTTAACAATGCATATGGTACTTTGATTATCAATAAAAATTGTTGTGTTCATGAAGTTAAACCCATAATCCAACAATTGATTTTGTATCCATAGTACCTGACCACAACAATTGGTAGCAGCAACATACTCTGCTTCAGTAGATGAGGTAGCAACTATAGTTTGTTTCTTGCACTGCCAAGAAATCAATCTCTTTCCAAGGAATTGGCAACCTCCAGTTGTGGATCTCCTATCCAGATTTGCACCAGCATAATCACTATCACTATATGCTTCCAACTTAAAAGGAGACTCTTTTGGGTACCAAAGACTTAAATGGGGTTGGCCTTTTAGGTACTTAAAGATCTTTTTGAGTGCATTCAGATGGGAAACAAGTGGAGTGACTTGATGTCTAGAACAAACACTCACAGCAAAGGTAATATCAGGCATAGAAGCTGTTAAATACATCAATGAACCAATCATAGATCTGTATAAGTGAACATTCACAGCTGGATCTGGTTCAATGTTGTTATTAGGTTTTGGAGCTTCATAAGGTGTAGTGGCAGTTCTGACATTCTCCATACCAAACTTCTTCAAAATGTCCCTCACATATTTATCCTGGCTGATAAAAATACCCTCAGGTTTCTGCTGAACTTGGAGACCCAAAAAGAAAGTAAGCTCCCCCATAGCACTCATCTGAAACTCTCCCTTCATCAGCTCCTCAAACTCCCTACACCAAGCTTCTTTAGTGGAGCCAAATATAATGTCATCCACATAAACTTGCACAAGTATGATGTCTGTGGAATTCTTCTTTAGGAAAAGTGTTTTGTCAATGGCACCTCTTCTATAACCATGCTTCAGTAGAAATGCTGAAAGCCTAGCATACCATGCTCTTGGTGCCTGATGTAGTCCATAGAGAGCTTTAACAACCTTATACATATGTTTAGGATGATCTGGGTCTTCAAATCCTTTGGGTTGAGTAACATAAACCTCCTCTTCTATTTCACCATACAGAAAAGCACCTTTGACATCCATTTGATATACCATAAACCCTATGTAGGATGCATAGGCCAAGAATATTTGAATGGCCTCAACTCTAGCAACAGGTGCAAACACTTCATCATAATCAATTCCTTCCACTTTCCTGAACCCCTGAGCCACTAATCTTGCTTTGTTTTTAATCACAACCCCCCTTGCATCTCTTTTATTCTTCAAAATCCATTTTGTCCCAATTGCATACTTACCATCAGGTAGTGGTACCAAGATCCAAACCTGCGGATTTTGGAATTGTTGCATCTCTTCTTGCATTGCTTCAAGCCAACTTGAATCTTCAAGAGTTTGAGTAACACTGGTTGGTTCCACTTGAGAAAGAAAACAAGCAAACAGACAATGTTAAAAGTCTGTGTGATTGTCCCTTTGCTGGTTTGAGACATAGGAAAGAAAAGCAACCTGTCCATATTTAGAGCTTGTTACAGTCCTTCTAGTTCTAACAGGTGCTAAAAGATCACCAATGACATTAGATTGAGGATGATCAATGTTGATCCTTTTTGTAGCAGTGGGGTTGACTTCAATAGATGTATCAAGATTAGTCACAGTTGGCTCAAAATCACTGTCATTGGAAGGTGAGGTGAAGATGCCAGCTTTGGGTCGATGATTACCAAGATCTGAAGGACTTGGAAATCATGTATAAGGTTCTCCAAAGTCTGTGGACACTCTAGTAGAAATGGGAGTAGAAACAGCATGGCTATCAGCAGATTTGGTGATGGTGGGAGAAACAGGATTACTGTCAGAAGAATCATGGTTTACACTGACTACTTCTCTTGCAACCTCCCCATCAAGCTTCTCAGCTTCAAGATTAGCTGCATACTCTTGTTTCTTAAGCCTAGCAAGGTCCTCTGCATAGTGTGACTCATCTTCACTTTCATCAGAAGTAACTTTAGGAGTATCACCTGCAAAATGGTTAGGGAGAAGGAAGGTACAATAATAGGATGTTCATCATCCTCAAACTCACAATCAGAGTCAGCATCCATGGTACCTTTATTGTCAGTGGGAGACTCTCATGTACCTGCATTTTGGTTAGCCACATGTCTAGAATAACCCAAGTAATCAGTTAAGTAATCAAGATCAAAAGACCAAACATGACCTTGTCCTTGAACATTAGGCTTATCTTCTAGAAATCCCAGGTTCAGAGTCTCCTCAATCTTCTTAGCAGATAAATTGTATACCCTATAAGCCTTACTATGAGCTGAATAACCCACAATATACCCCTCATCAACTTTCTCATCAAATTTCCCCAATGGATCACTGGTGTTCAGAATGGTCACTTGACATCTAAACGGTTTGAGGTAATGTATAGCAGGAACTTTCCCAGTGAGAAGTTCATAAGGTGTCTTGAAATGAGGTCTAGTAATGGATACCCTGTTGAGTACATAGAAAGCCGTGCTAACTGCTTCAGTCCATAACATAGTGGGTAGTTTAGAGTCTGCAAGCATGGATCTTGCTGCCTCTATTAAGGTCCTATTCTTTCTTTCAGCTACCCCATTTTGTTGTGGGGTTCTTGGAGTGCTATAGTCCCTTTTTATCCCTTTAGACTTATAGAGTTCTATTAATACAGCATTTTTGAACTCTGTCCCATTATCACACCGAATTCCTTTAACCTTTTTGTTCAACTGGTTTTCAACAAGGGTATAGAATTCTTTTAAAACTTGAGATGTTTCATCTTTAGTCCTCAAAAAGAATACCCAACAAAATCTGCTATAGTCATCAGTGATTACCAGACAGAAATACTTATGATCAATACTCCTGACTTGGGTTGGACCAAAGAGATCCATATGAAGCAACTGAAGAGGTTCTGAAATAGTGCTCACACCTGTAATAGCTTTGTATGAGGCTCTTTGTTGCTTTCCTTTGTTGCAGGCAACACAGTTATGTTCATTGGTGAAGACTTTGGAAGGAAGTCCTTCAACTAGACCAAGTTTAGAAAGCTTGTTGATGGTCTTGAAGTTCACATGAGCCATCCTTCTATGTCATTTTGTAGACTCATCTAGGGATGCTTTAGCCACCAAACAAGTTAGGTCACCTTCTCGTTGAACATCATTCAAGTTGAATGTGTATAGATTGTGATTTCTAGGAACTCTCAGCAGAATTGATGTATCTTTAGGTAGTTTGAAGTCTTTAGATAGCACAAGACATTCATCCTCAGGGAAGAATACTTTGTTCTTGGTGTCACAAATTTGTGAGACTGAGAACAAGTTGAAGTGTTGCAGTTCCTTTACATAGTACACATTCTCAAAATCCAGTAGAGGTGTTTTGATGGTGCCCTTCCTAGTGATTCTACCATCACTTCTACCAAAAGTCACATTGCCTCCTCCTTCTATGGGTACGAAATTATGCATCATACTCTGTTTCCAGACATGCTTCTGGAATAACCACTATCAACAATGCCAACTTCCTTATGCTTAAAAGGATGATCCTACAACAACAACAAAAAATATACAAAATATTAGTACACTATGGAGACTCAAGTCATTACTGACTTGAGCCTGCCTTGTGGATCACAAGATTTAGGCCATGTAGAAATAAAAGATCCACCATTGTTCTTAGACCTCCATCGAAAATTGGGTCCCATTTTAGTCCTAGAACAACCTGTTGAGGGCTTCGCAGCAGTACCCCAATTTCCCTTCCCATCATACATTGAGTCAACACATCCAGGCCAATAACCATTTTGAAAATATGAACTTGTTGGTTTCACATAAGGTTTAGCAACAGATCTTCTCCAAGGAGTAGGTTTATTATTAGTTGCTTGTGGAATAAACGATGTATATCATTAATATTTGTCCACATTGGTCTAGGTTTCTTTTGACCAGCACATGCACCCATTCTTTGCTCATGAAAATTACAATCCTTAATCAAATGAAATTTACTTCCACAAACAAAACATGTCTTCTTTTTAGAAGATTTATTCAAAGTGAAAGATGTTCTATTACATGCAAAAGCGCTGAAACCACAAACATCAACAGAATTGTTTTTAACAGACTTAAAAGCATTATTGTGCAAAGAATTAAAAGACAAGTCTTCAGAGGAAACTGTCTTGGAAGTTGATTCCTCAGCAGCAACTCTAATAGGCTTGTAAGTAGTCTTGGGTGTAGGCTTGGGCAAGGTCTTGGGAAGGTCTAACTTGTCATTTGAATCACACCTGGTAGCAGAAGTAGACCCTTAGTCAGAGAACTTGTCACTGTCACAACAAGAGACAAAGTCAGTGGATGAAGAATCAGGGTCTGGCAAGTCTCTTGACTTTTTGCCATAACGATGGTGTGATCCATCAAAGTTAACATTGAGAGATAGGTCAATGGGCATATGTTCTCCTCTAATGGGTCCAGGGACAGCATGTAATGTTCCTTCTTTAACATAATAAGCTAAACCTGCTGGTGTAGTTTTACGCCCATCATTCCTAGCTTCTAATCCTACATACTTTTGAAAAGCTAAACCTATCGTTGAGGTCTCAGATTGACTACTATAGATATGTCTAGCTAGATTGTCACCTGATATTAACCATTCTTTATGTCTAGCTACTTCCTTATCTAGTTTCTCTTTTAGCACTTGGTTTTCAGAAACGACCTCAGCTTTTTCTTTCTCAGTTCGTTTTAAATCAAATTTAGCACAATCTAAATCACTTTGTAACACCCTGATCTTTTCATCATAAGCCAATTGATTCTTTTGAAACCAAACTTTTTGTCTTTCTAATGTTTTTAAAGCCTGTTTATAAGCCTCAACTTCGACATAACATTCATTATATTTAGGTTTCAATTCATCATAGGCTTCTTTAAGTTCATTATAGTGTTCACTACAACCAAAAACACAATTATGTACCTGAGAGATGCCCATTAAGGCAACTTGATCATGCCTATCCTCTGAAGTACAACTAGCCAGCAATCCAATATTCTCCGAACCAGGACCTTCATCGTTATCAGGCTCATGCAGATTCCAATTGACATGGTCATCCATAGTGACAAGCGCTGTGGAGGGTCCAGCCTTCGACGTTCCAGCTTCCTTTTGAATATGCTGATAGGAAGAATATCTCACCTCATCACCAGCCTTCCTATGCTTGCATTCTCTAGAGAAGTGACCCATCTGCCCACAAGTAAAGCACTTGACCTTGCTTCTGTTAAATCTTGTTGGATCTCTTCCCTGGAAACCAAACTTTCTTCCAGACTTACTCTCAAACTTCTTGATGTTCATTGAGAGCATAGCCAATTGCCACTTCAAATTCATCTCTTCCATGTCAAATGGATCCACCTGTTCGAGGTCCTCAAAGGCTAGTTGCTGCTGAGTGTCATAATCAGCAACAAAAGAGTGAATCACATCTTCCAAAACACCACTGGATTTAGGTTGAGAACTTGATGAAGTAGTAGTGTAGGAAGATGATGCTTAGGAAACAGGACTTGGAGCATAAGTCATCCTATTTGAGGAGACCCCAACAAAAGCTGTGTGACTAGGAGTGGATGAACGAAAAGGACTTCTCACATCAGGCTCAAGAGATTTAAGTCTGTTGTATAGTTCATCAAAAGTGAGTATATCCAGCCCACCTTTAGCTTTGAGGGCAATGCTAACTTGCAACCACGATGAAGGTAAAGATCGCAAGAACTTTGAATTACAATCATCATTATCTCGCTTTGCCTTCAGCTGATTCAACTGACTCAATATCTTATGAAACCTGTCATATCCCTTGTGGATACCTTCTTCTTCAGAGATTTGGAATTCTTGAAACTGTTCTTTCAGCATTGATTTCCTCATTCTCCTGGACTCCTCATTCCCACCAAACCTAGCCTTGATTGCCATCCATATGTCCTTAGCATCCAGCATGTAGTGAAAATAACCCAAGTGATCTTCAGGTATAGCCTGAAGGAGAATAGTTCTCACTTTGTTCTCTCTTTGAACAGCCAGTATCTCTTCAGCAGATTTGCGAGGAACAATGGTAACATTACCATCAGGATCTGTGATAGTCCTCTTCAAACTGTTCCCCTTCTTCACAATTTCCCAGAGATTCCAATCAATGTTGGATATCCAATGATGCATCTTCATAGCCCACAAATCGTACTCCTCCTTCTTGAGGTATGGAAACTTTGCGTTGCTGTTAGAGAGAATGGGTTGTTGCAGAGAGGTGTTGTTATGGTTGTTGGTGACTTCAATATCATCATCTGATCCAGGCATGGTGAAGGTTGTTTTGGTTGTATGGGTGTAAAGAAAAGACTGTTCTTAGTATCGTAGAGACTCTCCCGAGGCTCTGATACCACTTGTTGAACCTTAGACCTTGATAGATCTTATGAGCACTCGTAGATCGATAGTAATGCTTATGTAATCACAAACACACTATAAGACAGTCTCTATAACTTGTATTCAAGCGGAATTTAAACACAAGAACAAACACAAATAACTAAGAACTCTTTGATCCTCTATGGATCTTTTAATAATACTAAAACTTTGTTTTTCAACTCGTACATAACTCATACTATTGTGTTCCTTTTATACACAAGGAACCCTAACCCGTTTCCCAAGAAACGTATAAACATAAAACTAAATAAGATATACAATATAACTTCCTAATAGAGCTCATGCATATCCTAACAACTATAGAATACGCGGAATATCCATCTCCGCAGAAACCATCTACACGGTTTCATTACTTCAGCAGAATTAAGTCTTCAACAGATTCCACAACTCTTCAGCAGAATCTTCAGCAGTAATCTCAGCATAATTCATACTTAGTATAATTCCCAACATGTACCATTCGGGATTCATGTTGTTCACAAACTTTGAGTTCAGCTGAATATTTGGCATGGTCATTTTGATATTCCTCATGTCATTCACAAGCTTGTGGAATCTCACGTAATACTCATAGACACTTTCTTCTGGTTTCATCTTAAAGTGTTCAAATTCATTATACAGTTGTGATTCTCTGTCTTCCTTAGTTAATTCAGAACCCGAGAGAAGCATTTTGACATTATCCCAAACCGCCTTGGCTTCAGTGTTGTGATTGATCAACTTGTAGATGTCTTTTGGAAGACCCTGAAGTATAATGTTTGAAACACTGATATCAGCATCGTATCTCTTTTTCTCTTTATCACTGAGCTCATCATACGTCTTTGGTATGTCCAATCCTAAGATCACTGTTCCATCCGCAGCAGTTTCAAGTATGTCTCTTGTAGTCTCAATCTGATAAGGTCCTTCATCAATTGATTTGAGAATGTTGACCCCATTTTCCTTTCCCAAATAGTACAACCTAATTTGTTGAGCCCATGAGTCATAATCAGTTCTGTCAAGCATAGGTGGACGAGTATCTGATCCAGCTGCTTGAACATCCTCAGCTACAGTAGAAACGATAGTAGGTACGTTGTTAGACATGATTACAAGTTCTACGGGATGTTACTATTCTTTGATTAAACCGGGAAATTGATTCTTTCACGGGATTTTACTAAACCAAAAGAACAACCGTAAAAATGTAGCACGAAGAAGTGACAAATCTTAATAGACAAGTAGCTAGATAGTCAACTCGCTTTGGTATCAACTCGCTAAACAGTCAACTCGCTTCAAATACAAGTCGCTTAAAGAAACAACTCGCTTAAAACCCAAGTCGCATAAAGAGTCAACTAGCTAAATAGCCAAGTCGCATACAGAGACAACTCGCATAACAACCAAGTCGCATAAACCAACTCGCTGCCAATACAACTCGCTTAATAGCCAAGTCGCTTTAGAACTCAAGTCGCTTAACGAATCAACTCACTAAATAGCTAAGTCGCATAAACCAACTCGATTCTAAAAACAAAGCAACTCGCTTCCAATAACAACGCAACTCGCTTCCAAGAAATGCAACACCGTGGCTCAACTCGCTTCGTACACTTTTCAAAAACAACCACTTTATCAATCAAAAACAAGCAAACCACAATGATTTAAGCCTTCCAATTCAAAATCTAAACACATATGATAATCCTAAACAAAAAAGTACAATCAAAATTCAAACTTTAACACTAGAAATTGATCAAATGATTCAAACTCTCCTAAACACTTATAACCCCAAAAACCTAATGAAATCCACCAAAACAAAGAGCATGAAAGATGAGTGATCAAACCATGGCTCTGATACCAATTGTAAGATATAGGATTTCACATACATATTAAACCACAATCCATATGGGGCGTATACAAGGTTTTAGAGAGAGAAAGTTAGAGAGAGAAAGGGAAGAGAGTTGGGAACTATGTGAAACAAAAAAATGGTATTGAAGCTCCAACCCTCTACCTTGGGAGGTAGAGGGTATTTATAGTGTCTTACAATAAACGCCACCTACGGGCTGTGGATCAGGCATACAGTGGGTAAAGACCCGTCTGTCCTCTACGGTGTTACTTAACTAACTACTTATTAACATAACTTGACTACGACTAAGAGCTTTCTAACGAATACATATACTTCAGGTGACCGACTCTTTAATGACTGGATTTTGTAAATCCTAACACATGTACATCGATGCACCATATCAAAAGTACACCTTTGGCATCATTCACTAATGCATTCAACACAACCCTTCAGCACCTTTCACTAATGCCTTCAACACAACACTTCTATGGAGGGAGGAAAGAACTATCAATAAGATGCACTTCAGTGGTTTTGATGATGAAGAAGCTTAGCAACTCATGACTTGAGCTTGCACGTCTTCAAGAGGTGGTGATCTCGCCTTTAAGAGGAACCTAGAGAATCACACAAACATAAAACTACATAGAATGATCATTTGGGTCAGTGGTTAGAGATGTTAGAATACTGAGAGAAAGTGTATCTAGTGGTAGTGAGGAAGAGAGAAATGACTCGCTATTTACAGAAAAACATGTCTATTCTCCTACGGCTCCCCTGGATCCCTCCCAGAGGGATCCGGCAAACCTGGGATCCGACTACTGGGTCAGTTTAGTCCGGATTTCGGGTTGCAAACTGGGTTATGGGTTATGGGTTATGGGTTATGGACCATAGGTTATAGGGTAATGGATTATGGATACTCAACAAGATGCAATATACCTAGTCATTGGGTTATGGATCTTGGGTCATGGATCTTGGATAATACCCAACATGACTTCATGCATGATGTCATGCAATGGGTCATGGGTTATGGATCATGATCCATGGGTATGGGTTATGGACTTTGGTTTTTACCCAACAACATTCATTGTACCTAGTCAATAGATCATGAGTCATGGGTTATGAACTTTGGTTTTTACCCATTACTTACCCATTACAACATATACAAGGTACATATACATTTCTATAAAATATAAACACTAGTTGTTATACATATGCATTTCTATAAGATATAAACAATAATACTTGTTAGCGTTTTATAAAAATGTCTTTGGTTTTATATAACTTATTTACTAAACATGTTTTGATATAGTTTTAATATGTTTAGTAAAAGTGTGTTAGTAAACTATTAGCTCAAACCATTTACGTAGTTTATTTTTTTCGTTAAAATGATTTTACGTTTGTTATCGACAAAACATTAGAGGATCGTAAAATATAAATAAACGTTTTTATGGTTTATTTGTATTAAAAATCTCCCTCTTTTTGTTGATGACAAAACATGAGATTATTTTAAGAAGAAAATAAAATTCGTAAAAATTTGAATTGTAGTTTTTACTCTCTTCTCCCCCTTTTTGTCGAAACAAAAAGAGCGTCGAAAAGAAACTAACACATTGTTTTGAGAAAAACTTGTGAAAAGTAAAAAAATGAGAAATAAAGAGTAAGATGAGAGAAAGATTCTCGTCTTAGCTCCCCCCTTGACGGATGCTCCCCTTTGTTGAGGGCGTCAAGTAATTAGGAAGGCTAAACGAGTGTGTTGCAAGTATTATTTTTTTGCAATGGTTTCGTCTTTGATGAAATGCTCTCCCTTGACAAGTGTTCCCTTTTGAGGACGACGTCAAGTAATATAGAAAACCTAAGTGAATGTATTGCAAGCGTTTTTTCAATGCTTTTCTTTGACGAAAAAGCTCCGCCTTGTTGAGGGTGTCAAAGTCTTCATGTGTATTTTGAAAATTAAAAAACAAATGTTAGAAAACAAGTATATGATGCATTGTTTCCTGCAAATGAGATTCACATTAGTTTAAAAATGGGCTTCTGTTGGACGGTTCCGGCAGATCCTTCCTTTGAGGGATCCGTCTAGGCTAAAATATGGGAACCGTGTACCTGCATTCTATTGGCAGCAATGTAGATCCAAATGAGTTATGTAGTATAGAACCAAACATATTCTCGTAACTATATAGCATTCAACATGTGGTTTCATTCAATAAAACAAGAGAAATGATACACATATCTCTAAAACTAAGAGAATGATACAAGAATGTAGTACATTTTCTAACAATTCTAAGTTGTGCCTAAGACTAGAGAAGAGCACCATTATGCTTGTATTCCTAACTTTTAGGGACGAGTAGATTTGTTGATTTGGTCAAATCGTTAAAGGATGTGATTAAACATGAAATGTAACTCATTTCGTACTTCTTGAACTAACCCTTGGATATGTTGACAATTAGAGAAATTATTGTCATTGGTAGGAGATGGAGGTATTGGAGATGGAGCGGTAAGGAATTTCTACAAACAATTAGCATGTTTTTAGATTAACTAATTATAGAAGAACATATATTTGCTATATATTCTTTTTATGATTTTTGAAAAATCATAAACGCGAAATACTTCATGAGCTTTTAAGATACTTAATCGTATTTTATAAAAGAAAATAGTAACTATTTTGGATTCATCTTTGGGTGTTGACTTCATATTTCCTTAGATGGAACGAAGTCATTGAATGAATCCTAGCATGAAGATTTCTCAAAAGAAAATGTTAGACTGATCTATCACTATCCAACATTTAAAGTATACAAATTTCTAAAACATGAATTTTTATTTTAAGAAATTTCCTTCTTCGTAGTTTTCAAACATACATGGATCGTATCAAGTTTTTAAGTACAATATACTCTAAGAAACTTGGTAACGAATATCTGATACCAATTGTGGAAAACTAGAAGGGGGTTGAATAGTTTTACTGATTAAAACTTCGTTTTAAAATATTTAGATCGACCTATGTCAATCTATTTGGTATGTGTGTTGGATATTGATAGATAAACATATAAGTAAGTAATGCAAAGATAAAGAGTAAAGGAACGCAAAACCACTACACGAGTATTTATAGTGGTTCGGCTACAAGGACACCTTCCTTGCCCTACTACACTCCCCGAGTACCCCACTCGAGTGTTTGTAAGCACTACACAACACACGCTCCTTAATGTGGCGGAGAAGCCTTCACAACGTCGCCTACTCTTTATCCGATACAAGGCTAGACACCGAGTTCTTCCACGAGGTAGAACCAAACCTATCACAACGTCGCCTACACTTTATCTGGTACAAGGCTAGATACCGAGTTTCATTACAAAGGAGGAACTACTACCCAACGCAACACCATAACACAACTATCCCAAAGGAGACACACTTCTTGTTACAACACTAGAAGGATATCAACATCCTTTAACTCAAACTATCTAACTTGTACATCGATGCACCATATCAAATGTACACCTTTGGCACCATTCACTAATGCCTTCAACACAACCCTTCAGCACCTTTCACTAACGCCTTCAACACAACACTTCTATGGAGGGAGGAAAGAACTATCAACAAGATGCACTTCAGTGGTCTTGATGAAGACGAAGCTTAGCAACTCATAACTTGAGCTTGCACGTCTTCAAGAGGTGGTGATCTCGCCTTTAAGAGGAACCTAGAGAATCACACAAACATAAAACTAGATAGAATGATCCTTTGGATCGGTGGTTAGGAACAATACTCCAATCCGGCGACCCTACTCCCTCAAGCCGATCTCCAATCCGGCGGCTTCGGAACAGTACTGAATCCCTAAACCACTTCAATGAATATTATATAGCATAATTTCATATGGTATATAATTATTGATTATTGATTCAACGTACTTTGTTGTTTAATATGATATGTAGATTTCAAAATCCTATACATCCCATATCCACTTCTTTATTTTCTATCCTAATGTAAAAGTTATGTATGTTAATCAAACTTTAAATATAACATTTATATAAGTTTCTCATTTACTTCTGGCATGAAAATGAAAAGAATGGAAGCAATATAGCTATGCGTCGAATTTTGTTTTTGCGTGACGTAGCTTTTGTTATTAATGTCTTCATGTAGAATATAAACTTTTTAGTAATGACTTATGATACAATTGTACCTGAATGAAACCTTATACTTATGTATTATTATTTACCATTTAAAATACAAAAATACAGAAACTAATATTATCACCCCCTGTGGTTTTTTTTAAGCGGGTTACGTCCCTGTGGTTTCTCAAAGTTACGGATCTTGTCCAAATTTTGACCCGCTCATTAAAAAGAACGTAACTTGACATGATGGACTAACGGAGGGGTTAACCTTGTAAATTACTCTTAAAAAATAAACCACAGGGACGATATATGTAATTTACTATTAAAATACAAACCACAAGGACGATATATGTAATTTACTCTAAAAAAAATAATAATAATAAATAAATAAATAAAAACTCTAATTTTATTTTAAGAAAATATTTTAATTTTATTATAATAAATTAAAAAAAATTTTTAAAAAAAATAAATTTTGCTAAAAAAAATATTACAAAATTTAATAAAAAAATCATTTTACTATAACACTTAAAAAAACTGTTTATTTAAAAAATTAATTTTATTAAACTTTTTTATAATAATTAAAAAAACTTTAAAAAAATTAATTTTGTAAAATAATATTATAAAATTAAAAAAAATCATTTTACTATAATATTTAACAAAATCTGTTCATTTAAAAAAAATTATTAAATATTTTTTGGAATAAAATAAAAAATTAGAAAAAAACTTTTTTAAATTTTATTATAAAACGGATGAAAGCGCCATTTTTATACGTTTTCGATCGTTTTTATAAAAAGAAAAAAAATGTATAAAAACGGATGAAAACGTACGAAGACGTACAAAAACACATTAAAACATATAAATGTCCGTTTTAATGCGTTTTCGTACGTTGTTGATAAAATGTACGAAAGCGTACAAAAACGTACGAAAACGCATTAAAACAGACATTTATACGCTTTAAAAAGGATATTTATACGCATAAGAATGGGCATTTATACGTATAAATGTCCGTTTTAATGCGTTTTTGTACGCTTTCGTACGTTTTATAAAAATCGTACGAAAACGAATTAAAACAGATATTTATATGTTTTAATGAGTTTTTGTCTGTTTTTGTACGTTTTCATCCGTTTTTATACGATCTTTTTTCCTTTTTATAAAAACGGACGAAAACATATAAAAATTGCGCTTACATCCGTTTTTATAATAAAAGTTAAAAAAGATTTTTTCTAATTTTTTTAATTTATTTTTAAAAAAATTTAATAAACTTATTTTTTTTAATGAACAGATTTTGTTAAAAGTTTTTTTAATTTTTTTAATTATTATAAAAAAGTTTAATAAATTAATTTTTTAAATAAACAGTTTTTTTAAGTGTTATAGTAAAATGATTTTTTTTATTAAATTTTGTAATATTTTTTTAACAATTTTTTTTTAAAGTTTTTTTTTAATTTATTATAATAAAACTAAAATATTTTCGTAAAATAAAATTAGAGATTTTTATTTTTTTTTGTAAGAGTAAATTACATATATCGTCCCTGTGGTTTGTATTTTAAGAGTAATATACATATATCGTCCATGTGGTTTGTATTTTAAGAGTAATTTACAAGGTTAACCCCTCCGTTAGTTCATCATGTCAAGTTACGTCTTTTTTAACGAGTGGGTCAAAATTTGGACAAGATCCGTAACTTTGAGAAACCACAGGGACGTAACTCGCTTAAAAAAAACCACAAAGACAAGATCCGTAATTTTAACCAAACCACAAAGACGATTTATGTAATTAACTCTTAATATATTATAAAATGGCTCTATCACAATGTGCCAACTATTAGAAATAATTCAGAAAAATCATACTCCCCCTAAAACCACATTGTTTGGAATACCTCCAAAACTACTTCTTAAGACTGCATCGTTTGCTACCCTACCAATATCTTCTCCATACTCCATTTGGATTCGATCATTGTTTCCTTCATACTCAACTGTAAACATGTCTTCCAATAGAGGTTATGTGTCGGTATGATTTGACCCTTTTCCTACAACAACCGTTTCCCACAATAGCATATTCATTAGGAAGAAGAGGCTCTCCGTTTCTCATTCTTTATGAATTTCTTTCTATTCCCTCACCAGACAAGCATAAAATAATTCAGTACAAATATCAGACTTAAGTTGGCTTTGCTGCAACATGCGACTATCTAATTTCTCGTTATTATTATAAGATATTAAAAAGTGAAAACCATGCTTCACTCTCTAGTTGAGATGTTGGGTTACCCAGACAAGTTAGACTACGAAGATAAAGTATAAATTCTTTTCAAGACCTTTTGGCCATCTTTCAAAAGTATTTTCTTTCATATTTAAAGAATTGAGTATCAAAATGCATATCCAACCATCCTTTATATTTAAAGATTTTTTGGAGCATTGTCGGGATAATCACTAATCATCCTCCAAAATCTTTATTATTTATGTATGATTTCTTATTGGACAATTAGCTTAGATTCTTTAATTAATTGAATATAAAAATTGCAAATAGACCGCGCGCCCTAAGGCTTATCACTTTCCGGACCACTTTTATTTTTAATTTGAGAATAAACCGAGGGCAACCGCTGTCATTAGGCAACTCATCGACATTGTGACAAGTGTCCCGTATGTGTAATGTATTGTTTTTTGGGCAACTAAAAAGCGCTGAGCAACCGTATAATTTTTAAAAGTGTTTTATCGTCATTTTACGTTAGACAAAAAAGTACACATTTAAATAGTAAAAGTACATTGGATTTATATTTAAAATCCAAAAGTCACTTACCAAAAAAGCATCCATAGTTATCGTTTTTCTCTGTTTTTCCTTCTCGCACAAAAGCATTCTTACTTACAGTACTATTTTCACAAATCAAACCGTCTTCTTCGTCAGCCCCCTGTCTTCCTTGTAGCGTCAGTTATGTCACCATCTTTAAAGCTACAGTGTTGATTCCAAACCACATTCGATTGATCAAGTTTTAAAAAAATGTTCCCAAATAAGGTACGTAAATATCCTTCTCGTTGTTTATTACATATGATTATTTCCAATTGGTTCTGTGTTATAATAAATCGTTTTTGTTATTCGATGAATACCTATGTTAGATAGGTGTTAATTCCATTTTATAATCTATTGCTTTTTTTTAAGTGTATCTGATTCGTAATTATATAAGGTATGATACCTTAGATGTCGTTAGTTAAGTATGTAACATTACTTGGTTCATTAAAAGATTTAGTGGCAGTTTGTAGACTAACAAGGAGTGGTTAATATGCATCATCTATGCAATTGTTTACGACGTTGGTATAGATTACTGCTATGGCCTGAATTACTTTTGGTTTTTGTTGACCCTTTTTAGGACTATGAAGCTTAGTTAATCATTACGAGTAAACTGAACTGCTTTTCGTAATTATGTAGGGCAAAATACATTTGTTCCGTTTATCGCTCTTCTACAGCTTGTTTATGTAACATATTAGATTTCACAGACACACTAAACCAATAATCAAAGAGGCGTATACAAGAGGTTTTAGAGAGAGAAAGTTAGAGGTTGGGAACTTTAGTGAGAGAAAGAAAAATATTATTATGAGCTCCAACTCTCTACCTTGGAAGATAGAGAGTATTTATAGTTCTTACATAAGTCGCCACCTATGGGCTGTGGATCAGGCATACAGTGGGTAAAGACCCGTCCGTCCTCCACGGTATTACTTAACTAAATACTACTACACATTAACTAATCTACGACTACGAGCTTTCTAATGATTACATATACTTAAGGTGACCGACTCTTTAATAACTGGATTTACTAAATCCTAACAATCTCCCCCTAAGGGAGGTCACCTCAAAAATACATAGAATACAAACAGATATTACAATTAGACTGTTCTTGGATTCTTGTTAATGTTTTTTGCTCTGAAGCTCATAGTCATTGATTCTTCATTATTGCATGCTTGGATAATCAATGTGAAGGTCTTTAACTGATCCACGTGATAATGAGTTTTGAGCCAGCTTTGAGATCATCAGCAAACATAAATCTCTGACTCTTCCATTGTGGTGTTGGTATTATGTGATGTTGTGACATTTGGACCGACATGCTCACATTCTGGATCATGATATATTCTCATCAGAGTAGCGGAAGCTTTTGTTGATTCATGATATTGGCAGCAGCGTAGCAGAAGCATGGAGTGAAAATATCAGAGTCATTGATGCACTTATCATGATTTCTGTAGAAATGAATGTGTTGTGTGAGCATGTGGCTATGGATTGACCACTTCATTCTGATCAGCTGCAAACGACGGGCGTACCTGCATACAACAGTTAGCAATAAAGCGCACGAAAGTGTCTTTGATCACTTTCGTTGAATTAAGGTACACGGCCCACAGTTCCCCATTGATCAGTACAAGTACTGCCTGTGATCAGGTATAATTCCGAAGAATCTCCTTGAGAGGGTTTCGCAGCTGCTCTAGCCTTTCTCAAACCGGAACGTCTCAAAGAAGGCAACAGGGAGTGAGTGAACCAGCGAATTTGAGATTCACTGATTGATGAAAAGAGATTTGAAAAACAATCGTGTATCACTCAATAGAAATTGTTTTTGCAATACAACGAAGGTTTTAATGAAAATCAATTATCAATAATAAACATCTTTTATTTTGAAATATTTGTACACAGTCGATGTGCTAAAGAAAAGAGTTTTTAAGCACAACGATCGGTTTTTCAAAGGTATCCGTCAATTCATAACCTGAACCAGGATTGATTCAAAAGATTGAATCGCCCCATTGTTTCTGCTCAGTTGTCACATGGTTGATCTATTGGATAGATCTCACATGCCACCCACCAGGAGCTTGTTTGATGTTGGCTCCAGAAGGCTTTCCATCTTCATTCTGAATATGTTTGCATATCACTCAGATGTTCTGGCAATACCACAAGGATAATGCGTAGGACTCATAAGATATAATCTCTCTTTCCACATTGTGTGAAACAGAGAGTCTTCATTGAAAGTGTCCTAATGAGATTAATTGATGATCTCGTGGCTCTAGACTCAATTGTGCATATTTGGATCTTATTTCGGAGACTATGGAGAGGGTCTCCTTCTTCAATATCAACAGTCTCTAAGAAAAAGTTGATAGATTATGTCGGTTCCCCGTGAGAATGAAACAAGTTCTTTTAAGAGGAACTTGAGTGGTTTGGGAAGTTGAAGTGCAGTGCATCACTGGGTCCATGACGTCTTGTCTTCAATACCGATGTTACCTTGGTAACCACCAGTAGCATATGAATTGAACCCGGTATTTGCCCTAAGGTTGAATAATTTGAGGGCTATTTATTTTCACCCTTTTCTCATTCAATTCTTTTTCATTCTTCAACCCCTTCAGTGCTTACCGAGACTTCATAACTAGAACCTTGTTGGGTTTATTCCAGTACTAGCTCAGTCTTAGTCTGCACTCTTCCCATATCTCATTTTTCTCCTTTTTTCAATATACGCTAAGGACTTCTACACTATCTAGTGGATTGTCTCTGGGTAGATCCCTCCGGTTCTGGCGGATCATGGGAACAAATACCTAACATTATCGTCCTTATATCACCATACATAAAGTAAAATTGGTCGGTCTATTTGGTATTGTTCATCTGCCATTGGAACTAATTGAAAACTGTGGAAAACTAGAAGGGGGGTTGAATAGTTTTGCCGATTTTAAGTTGATTTCAAAAATTTAGATTCGATATTATGTGAAATCGTATGGATGTTGAGAACGTAAAGATCTAATGATAATGAAAGCAAATAAATAAAAATAAGGGATAGAAATGACACAACCGATTTATAGTGGTTCGGCTACAAGGACACCTTCCTTGCCCTACTCCACTCCCCGAGTCACCTACTCGAGAGTTCAAGCACTATGTCAACAAACTCCTTCACTTGGCGGAGAAGCCTTCACAACGTTGCTTACACTTTTTTCGGTACAAAGCTAGATACCGAGTCCGTAGCACGGTGGACCAACCCAACACAACTATTACACAACAAATATGTGAAATATCAAATACAAGATCTTCGCTACAGAAATCTTGCGGAGTGACAAATCAATCAAGGACCCCTTGCTTGGATGACTTGTAGAATGCTCGTGATCTCGCTTTAGAGAAGGACCTATATGAGGATTACAAATAGAAAGAAAGAAGAACAACTCTCTAGATCAAGTGATCTATATGTCAGAAGAGAATGAGAGTGTATGCGAGATTTAGTAAGAAGAGGGGTAAGTTAGAATGAAGAAATGGCTCTCTATTTATAGGAAAATTTCTTCACTGTTCCCACGGATCCCTTCCACAAGGGATCCGTCTAGTGTAATCCTAGGGATCCGTGGAACGCTCCTCTTTGCCCATGGGTTTTTTGGTTATGGGTCATGGGTTGGTCCATGGTTTATATCTAGATTCAATGTATCTAAGTATACATTGTATCAAGTCTCTTTGGGTATGGATTAAGATCCATGGGTTATGATTTTTACCCATCCTAATAAACTATTACAACAAATGCTTAATTACTACATTTTTGTATTTAAATGGCTATATGTAAATGTTTTACAAAACTAACATGTATCCTTTATAATTGTACTTAAGATAACATTATATTTGTTATCAACAAAACACAAAGAGATCGCAAAATATTAATAAACGGTTTTACGGTTTATTTGTATTAACAATCTCCCCCTTTTTGTTGATGACAAAACATAATGTTATGATGAGTAAAACTTAAGAATAGATGTAAGTTTTGAAAGCCCTAAGTTTTACTTCTTCTCCCCCTTTTTGTCGAAACAAAAAGTTAACCCTTGGAAGAAATAAACAAACTTCTAACTCCCCCTTGACGGTAGCTCCCCCTTGTTTGGGGCGTCAAGTGAAGAAAAATAAAAATCCTACAAAAAGAAAGGTTAGTAACATGCTTATATAATCTTGTGGTTGCCGAGAATCAAGATTGGGAGACAAGGTATGTAAACAAGGCCTTGTAATAAACAACAAATTGTAGTGGTATGTATGCCACTTACAAGCATGTAAAAATAAGAACAAGACTTGTTCTTGAAAAATGACTTCAAAAATAATACTTAAAAGTAGAAAAGTAGTAGTAGTGATTCCTTCCATGCTTGCATAAGGTTATGGATGGAGGTTTTGATGAGTAATGGTATTGATGCGATCAAGGATGAGGTTGAGTATGAAACGCATTTCTTCCCTAACTTCTATTGCAATTTCCCTAGTGGATTGGCAATGTTCACAATGTAAATGATGTGGGTGATGAGTGCGGAAGTTTTCCGGGTTGATTTGATTTGAGTTATGCGGAAGTTGTGGTGGAAAAATAGGAAAATATGGATCAATATCCGGAATGTTAGTAAATGGTGGTGGAAAAGAACCTAGATGTTCTTGTGATGAGATAGGAGCTAATGGTGGTGATGTTTCAATATCTTGAAATAAAGTATTTGGAGATGTGGGGGGTGTTGAAAAGACTAATTCTTTTTCTTTAGGTTGATTAGATCTTGTTGGAGTCTTAAGGAGTTCCAAAAGAGTTATTTTAGGTGGTGATGAAGTTGGTGTACTTGTTGGTGATGAGGGTGGTGCTATAATGGAAGCATCTTGTGGTGAGTTATTTGTTGAGGATGAATCATTTGAGGTTGGTTTTGCTAAACAACAAGATCGGATACTAATCCGTGCGGATATCCTAGCATTTGATTTTTGTATTTTGGATGGTGGAAGTACAAAGGTTTGGATATCATGATTGTTTGTACTAGATGATTCTCCTAAAAGGTTTTTGGATGACATGATGAAGTGTATTTGTGAGAAGGAGATCGAGTATGTAAGCATTTTGGGAGTCATATATATAGAAAAACAACACATTGTAATGAATGCTTGACCCAAAATGTGGATTAAAATCTAATGATTAGATATGAATTCAAGGCATGTGATCATGAGAACACAAGCATTAAAGAGCATACTCCCAAAAATGAAGCAAATGTGGATTTTTCATCCAAAGTGACAAAAATAGAAGTTGAAAACAGCTTCTCTTTACACGGATCCCACGGATCCTTCCCTTGAGGGATCCGTCCAGCATGAAGGCTGGGATCCGTGGGTTTGGTTATTCAGGCAGCACAAAATTTTCTTTTTGGAAACATTTTTGCCTATTGTGTGCCTATATACAAACTATTTGGAGTTGCGGTTTTCTCGACCTCTAAAAAGAAAAAGAAAATAACTAGAGAAAAATAAATCCTAATTGAGATAACCCGAAAACACACATTTGCTACATAAGTACGTAATATTGTGTTATCAATGCTCCTAATTCATTTTTGCTTAAATGAATGTACCCGAAAACACATATTAGTTATATGTTCCCTTTAACATCCAAAAGACATGAGATGCAATGAAAACGGGTTTTTACTTTGTATTAATAATGAAAAAGTGATTTGTCCTAGGAATGAGAAATTGCTTTTGTGAAATTGATACGGGAAGGTATCATTCTTTTTAGAAAACATTTTGAAAGAAGAAAAAATGTGTATGTAGTTATGTGAAAGAAAAAAAAATTATAAATGGAAGACTTATCTTGGGTTTTGAAAATTCCCGTATTGTTTATGAGTTGTGCGTGAAATAGAAATCCTAGACTCAGAAAGAAGAAGGCTAGTTTTTACATACCTTGTAGAGTCAATTAAGTTATGACGTTTGTTCCATTAGGCCAAGACCAAGACGAAGTAGGTTGAATTGTTCCCGCTTCAACGGTTTGGTGATGACGTCGGCTATGTTGTCTTCGGATGCAACCTTCTCAATAGAGATGTTCCCCTTTTGAACATTGTCTCTTAGGAAGTGATGACGAATCTCTATATGCTTTGTGCGAGAATGTAATACCGGATTCTTGCTTAAGTCGATTGCACCTTTGTTGTCACATAGGATAGCTATGTCGCTTAGATGGATGTCGTAGTCTACTAACGCTTGTTTCATCCATAGTGCTTGTTGGCATGCTTTGCCGGCGGAGACGTACTCGGCTTCGGTTGTTGATATTGCAAGTGCCGTTTGTTTCTTAGAAAACTATAATGTTAAACAACATCCAATAAAAGTACATACCCCACTTGTACTTTTTCTATCAACGTAATCACCTGCATGGTTAGAATATGCATATACAATTGTTTCTACTCCCGTGCCCTTAGGATACCATAATCCTAATTGTGTTGTACCTGATTCGCTCCGAACGATCTATCTTTTATTAGTCAACCACTTGTGAATGGTCAACCATAAAAGTCAAACAGCTTGAGAACGCAATGCAATTATCCAGGAGAGTTTAGTGTTTCCCCGGGTCGTTAAGTCCCAACGAGCTATACGATTGAATAGCTAAACGCGTAGTGATCGGGTGATATTGAACAGGAAAGGGGTTATGATTGATTACACTAAGGAAATTAAATCTAATAAAGACTTTGAAGTCCTTCTAATTCTATATTTAAAATCGTTTAACGATTAAAACCTAAAACGCGTACGTTTACAGAATTTTACATTTATTTTTAAACTAAAAATGATATTTGAAAACTATTTAAAAATTAAAACTAATTTTTAGGATTTTTCTTGATTTATTTTGAATTAAAAACTAATTTTAAACATTTAAAATATAGCTTAAAATGCTAAAAATTAGGAAAAGATGCAAGCAAATTACAAAACTATTTTTTAAAAATCTTAAATAACTAAAAAGAATTTTCAAAACTGGAATCACATTTTTCTGAATTTTTCTTAATTTATTACGAATTTAATACTATTTAAAACTAATTAGAATGCTAGAAAATATATTTTAACTAAGAAAAATCAGGAAAAATACATTTTATGACTTTTTGAATATTCTAAAACTGAGAAAATTGAAATTGTATTTTTCTGAGCTTTTTCTAATTTATTTGAATAAAATGCTATTTAAAAATGCTAGAAAATGAATAAAAATGCAGAAAAATAGAATATGAACAGGAAAAAATATGAAAATCTCCAGAAAACTATAAAATAATACTGAGAACAAGGGAAAATTAACAGAAACCAATTTGGAGCACAAGAACAATGATTTGGGCACACTACTTATATGAATAAGCACTTGAAATAAGCAATAAGCTATTCAAAAGCTACCATAAGCTACTACAGCCTAAATCTAACCTAAAATGAGCTACTGCAACTGATTGGGACCTAAAAAGCACAAGCTAAAAAAAAAGTTAGAGACCAGATATCAACTCTCAACATGCCAAACGGCCCTACAACAGCTACTTTAAGCCCCTATTAAGCTAGCTAAAAAAAATCACAAAAATAAACTGAAAATACCTACTTAACAACCACCAACCCAAGTGCAGGTATCCAAAATTTCAGTTGATTTGAACTAAAAATGAATCTGTGAAAATTCCACAAAGTTTTGCAAAAATCACTTTTTCACTTTTTTTTTTTTTTTTTGTTAACAGAAGCAGGGCAAAACTGGGCTGTTTGGACAGCTTATTTAGTGCTTATATGAAATTCATAAAATTCCACAAAAATGATATTTGAAAACTTCACCAACTGAACTTAATTATACCAAAATTTCAACAGCTTTGGAGCAGAAATGAGCAAATGAAAAATCCACAAAGTTTTGTAAAAACCACTTTTTCCACTTTTGACTTTTTTATGAGTTTTGATAAATTGACTTTAATGAACTTTGAATCAATCCTACTTACTGATTATGTTATATTAGACTATAATGAGACTGATTTAAGCTATTTTAACAACTAATGAAAGGTTTTGATGAGTTTTTGAAATTAAAATTATGGCAGTGAGCTAAAAATTGGAGATAAGAGGTGATTTTGACTTTTAATCAAATGAGGCTTGGTTTTTATGACTAAATTAACCTAGAGTTCAGATCAATATAGAACTCATATTTGTCATAGAACAAATGAACCAATCATAACCCTCCATTTTTTATCTAATTTAATACAAAATCATTTTCCACCTTTTTTTTTAAAACAACATATCTTACAAACGGTAAATCTTCAAAATATAAAAAATACACCATCGTGACGAGAATTAAATTATCTTTCTATAGATATGCACATTTACATATTTTCGACAAACATTTTTTTTCAAAAATTCCGTCCGAAAAAATCATATATGATTTTTACGAATCATATATGATTTTAAAAAATCATGTATGATTCGATTTTTACGAATCATATATGATTTTTACAATCATATATGATTCTCAAAAATCATATGTGATTCGTAAAAATCGAATCATATATGATTTTCACAAATCATATATGATTTTTGTTGACCGAAATTTAAAAAAAAATTGTTAAAAATATATAGTAGTGTATATCTATAGAAAGATAATTTAATTCTCGTCACGATGGTATAATTTTTATCGCGTAACGATTAACGGTTTGCGAGATATTTAATTTTTTAAAAAAGGGTAAAAGTTTATCATAATAAAAAAATGAATGGCTATTATTGGTTGATTGGATCTATGGTAAAATGAGGCTTGGTTTTTATGACTAAATTAACCTATTTAAACCTAAAGTGACATGTACGAACTAGAAATATCAACAAAAACATCCTCTGAGTCCACAAACTCAGCAAATCCAAACAACCCCATATAAGATTGATTTTTGGTTTTTTAAGGCAAATGAGTACCAAGGCTTTTGAAACTGCTTTTTATCAACTTGTTATGAATTAATAAGCTTAAATGAACACAGAAACACTAGCTTAAACTACAATTACCCTAGATTCTATTTTATGCTATTATGACAGTCAATACAAAATTTTTAAGAAAAATGAGAACTAATTAACAAGTCTACAATATTAAGCTTCAATACAACCAAGATATACCTAATAAGCTAGCAGAACAAAAAATAATCAGAGAACAAGCAGTTGAACAGTAAAATCACAAAAATAAGAAAAATTCTTACAAAATGCCATCCAAGCTGAAAACCATGAACTAGAGACCAAGGACCATCCTACTACCTCCCATGAGGTTCTAAACTAGCTTCCATCCAATATTCAACACTGCTACAGCTTTCTTGTTTCTTTTTCCTTGATTTTTGATTTTTCAACTATTTATCCTATTTTTTTGTATTTTTGAGTTTCTTAAATTAAATTGCTTCAAATGGCTTGAAAGCTTGAGAAAGCTTATGAATGAGCTTAAACAAACACTGAACAATAACTTTTAACAACTATAATTGGATTTGAGATTTTCAAGTAAAAATACATAAACTGAATTAAGCAAATAGAACTTTGATTAACTGGTTGAAAATGGTTTCTAGTACACTGAAAATGCTAAGGATACAACTTAGAAGCTTAAAAATACATTGGAAATTTGGAAATTAACTAATACGATATTGAAAATAACTAAAAATCTACATATCTTCACAGCTTCTTCTTCCTTGATATATATTGACTCTGAGGCTTCCCACTAGATCTCTGGTCATTTCCCACTTTAAATCCTGGCCATTGGTGCTTTGAAACAGATCCTAGCCATCAAAATGGATTTTGGCGCCAAAAGGTGTTAGCACTGGATTGAGTAGGTTTGAAGCAATTAATGCTTCTTGGGAGGTTGTGGAGGTGGAGGGGACAAGCATGGAGTAGGGTGGCTGGGTTGGTGCTACTTTTCAGGCAAGTGGCAATGGAGGAACTGGTTTGACGGGTTTTGGTGGGAAAAGAAAGAAGGAGACGGTCAACTGTGTTTGACCGTTTTTATTAATAGGAGATGGGGTTCAAAAAAGGGGGTCATAGGGGTTTTTGGACTGGCTCAAGGGTCAAGGTTCGGGGGGTTCAAGGTTCAAGTTAGGTGTGGGTTGGGCTTGCATTGGGCCAGCAGTGTTTGTGTTTGGGTTTATTATTTTGGGTTTGGGCTATTAATAAAAAAAGGATCTGTTTGGCTTAGTAGTTATCACAAGGACCAATTGTGTAATTTTTGAATTCTCAAGGACCGAACCTGCCAATTTTTCAAAGTTATTCCAAGGGTCAACCTTGCCAAGTTTCATTAGTACAAGGACCATAAAAGATAATTTTCCATTTTTAAACTTCCAAGGACTATTTTTGCCAATTTTGAAACTTAAAGGACCAAACTTGTAAATTCTCCAAACTTTTTACCCAAGGATCATTTTTGATAAATTTTGATTTTGAAAGGACTTGGGTTGAATTTTATTCCAAAACAAATGCTCAGGGACTGATTTTGTCAAGATTTGAAAGTTGAGGGACTGAAACTGCCAATTATGCAAACTTAGCTCGTTTTTCATCTGTTTTTAAACATTTTGCATCTGAAACATATAAAATACAATCCTTGGATATATTTTGTATTTTGCTGCATATTTGAGTGTTTTTAAGTGTTTTGGCAGCTCAGATAAGACAAAAATGATGAGTATTTACACACTCATCAATCCCCCACACTAAACTATTGCTAGTCCCTAGCAATCTTTTATGAAAATTTAATGGATTTAAGTCTCCTTACCAAAATCCATTACTTCTGGAGTAGCCAATTGTTTCAGTTCAAGTAAGAACCTTGGTACAATGATAACCAAATGATTTTGAGCAAATCACCAGCTTTCAACGGTTTTGATTTGTCTTTACCAGAAGCCGTTTGCTTCTGGACTAGCCAACTCTTAGATAAAATATCTTTGGTGAGTCGATTTACCAATTATGGTTTTCCAACTGCCTTTACCACAAGCCATAAACTTGCGGGCTAGCCAACTCTTCACTAATTAAAGATATGGTGAGCTGAACACCATACAATTTTGGGCAAATTGCAAGCCGTCAACGGATTTGAGATATCTTTACCAAGAGCCATTTGCTCCTGGATTAGCCAATCCTTTTGTTTATTAGACATGGCGGACTGATAACCGTAAGCTGAGTAAGTGCAAAACACTTACTCCAAAAAAAAAAAATTTTGGCCAAAAATGGGGGAATTTGGTGGTATAATTACATGATAAAATTCGTGAGAATTCCCCCCACACTAGAAATGAATATTGCCCTCAATATTCAAAGTACCGGCGGTTATGCCGAAACATAGAACGTAAAAGGGAAATACTACGGCCATTATTTTTGTGGGTTTTTTTTTTTTTTTTTTTTTTTTTTTTTTTTTTTTTTTTTTTTTTTTGGATGAAAACTTATATACAACAGCGGGGGGCAACTCCCCCACACTAGGGTGGTAGAAAGTAGAAAGAAGTCAGAAATATGGGTGAAAACCCATATGGTGTGCTACTGTTTTTGATTCCCGAGTCGCTAGCTTGACTCGATCACCGCATTCATTGGTTCATGGGGAAAGTTTGTAGATCCGGGACAACCACAGGTGGAATGTTCTCTCTAAAATAGTACTTCAATCGATGACCATTCACTTTAAAATTGGGACCATCGGACTGAGATAACTCAATGGTTCCATAAGGAAATACTTTAGTGATGGTGAATGGTCCAGACCAGCGGGATTTTAGTTTTCCTGAGAAAATCTTCAATCTTGAATTGAAAAGAAGGACTCGATCACCGACGTAGAAAACGCGGTTCTTGATTTTGGAGTCATGAATCTTCTTTGTCTTTTCTTTGTAGATCAAAGAGTTCTCGTATGCTTGATCACGTAGTTCATTTAATTCATTCATTTGAACTTTTCGGTGATCACCAGCTGTCTGAATATCGAAGTTGGCATGTTTCAAGACCCAGTATGCTTTGTGCTCAAGCTCAATCGGCAGATGACACGCCTTTCCGTACACTAGCTTGTATGGAGTACACCCGATGGGTGTTTTATAAGCTGTACGGAAGGCCCAGAGTGCGTCATTTAGCTTATCCGACCAAGAGGCACGGTTTTCGCCTACTGTCCTCTCCAGAATTCTTTTAATCCCTCGGTTGGAAACTTCCACTTGCCCACTTATTTGGGGGTGGTACGCAGTAGAGAGACGGTGAGTTACACCATACTTTTGCATGACTCTATCAAAATGGTCATTGCAGAAATGCGTACCACGATCACTGATTATAGCTCGTGGAGTTCCAAACCTAGCAAAAAGAGATTTTAAGAATTTCACAACAACTCGGGCATCGTTGGTAGGCAAAGCTTTCGCTTCAACCCATTTTGACAAATAGTCAACTGCCACGAGTATGTATTTATTTCCTCGAAATGAAGGAAATGGCCCCATAAAGTCAATGCCCCAGATGTCAAAAATCTCACACACTTGGCGTTTTGCGGCATTTCATTTCTTTGTGAGATATTTCCGTGACGTTGACAAGCGTCACAGGTTTTGACAAATTCGTGGGCATCCTTGTAAATCGTGGGCCAATAAAATCCGGAATCAAACACCTTCTTGGCAGTGTAGTTGGGGCTATGATGTCCCCCAGTAGGTCCAGAATGGCAAGCCTTGAGAATGTCATTGGCTTCCTGACCATACATACATCGCCTGATGACTTGATCCGCGCAAATTTTGAATAAGTAGGGGTCGTCCCAGAAGTAATGTTTTACATCTTTAAAGAATTTGTTTTTCTGTTGGGACGACATCCCTTTCACCACAAAGTTACCCGCATGGTAATTTGCAAAGTCAGCAAACCATGGGGTAGAAGAGTCTCCACGAAAAGAAACCACATTGAGTGTTTCGAGAGGAAATGTTTCGTTTATTTCCTTTTTCTCGAACACATCCTGGTGAGGGTTTTCTAGACGGGACAGATGATCAGCAGCCAGGTTCTCAACTCCTTTTTAATCACGTATAATGATATCAAATTCTTGCAGGAGGAGAACCCAACGGAGCAATCTCGGCTTTGCATCATGTTTTGCAAAGAGATATTTGAGAGCCGAGTGATCCGTATACACCACGCATTTGGTCAAGATTAGGTATGGTCGAAACTTCTCAAACGCATACACCACGGCTAGTAGCTCTTTTTCTGTAGTGGTGTAATGGGTTTGAGCTTCAGTCATAGTCTTACTCGCGTAGTGGATAGGCTGAAAATGCTTGGTTTTACGTTGCCCCAGAACTGCACCGATAGCAAAATCACTTGCATCGCACATGAGTTCAAAGGGTAAATCCCAGTCGGAGGCAACGAGAATGGGTGCTTCCGTAAGCTTTTTCTTTAATGTTTCAAAAGCTTCGATGCACTCAGGTGAGAAGATAAAAGGATCATCCTTCTCAAGGAGATGAGTCATAGGCCGAGCGATTTTAGAAAAATCTTGTATGAATCTGCGATAAAAACTGGCATGACCTAAAAAACTCCTAATACCTTTAACGGTAGTAGGATGAGGCAATTTGGCAATGACATCCACTTTCGCTTTGTCAACCTCAATCCCGTTTTTTGAAATCTTATGGCCTAGGACAATTCCTTCCTTGACCATAAAATGGCTCTTTTCCCAGTTTAGACAAAGATTGGTGTCTTCACACCGTTTGAGCATTTTTTCTAAATGGGAGAGACATGTTTGAAATGAGTCCCCAATGACCGAGAAGTCATCTATAAACACCTCCATTGTTTCCCCGATCATGTCGTGGAAAATTGCCATCATACATCGTTGGAACGTGCCAAGAGCGTTACATAGGACAAAAGGCATACGTCTGTAGGCAAAAGTTCCGTATGGGCAGGTGAATGTGGTCTTTTCTTGATCCTGTGGATCAATGGGGATCTGAAAATATCCCGAGAAACCATCTAGGAAACAATAGTATTCGTTCCCTGCTAATCTCTCAAGCATTTGGTCCATGAAGGGTAGAGGAAAATGGTCTTTACGGGTGGCTTCGTTTAACTTGCGATAGTCAATACACACACGCCATCCCGTAACCAATCGAGTTGGAATTAACTCGTTTTCTTCATTTGTGACAACAGTTATGCCACCCTTTTTTGGAACACAGTGGATGGGACTGACCCAAGGACTATCAGAGATCGGGTAAATTAAATCGGCATCAAGAAGTTTGAGAACCTCCTGTTTGATAACCTCATGGATTTTTGGATTTACTCGTCTTTGTTGTTGAACTGCTGGCTTGAAGTCATCCTCCATCAAGATTTTGTGAGTACAAAACTCAGGGTTGATACCCTTAATGTCGGAGAGTTTCCAAGCAATTGCTTGCTTGTGTGACTTCAAGACCTTTATCAGAGCAGTCTTTTCATCTTTACTCAAATCTCGAGCAATAATGACGGGTAATTTATCATCACCCTCAAGAAATGCATACTCGAGATGAGGTGGTAAGTCCTTAAGTTCAACCTCAGGAAATTCTTCAGTTTTCTCAACTAACTTGACTTCCTTGTTATGAAGCTCAACGGGAGGGAGTGGAGGAGAAGTGTCTTGATTTAACAACTTCTCAAGAAGAAGAATATCTCCCTCCAGATTAATCTCATTGTTATTAACCCCATCTGGAATTGAATCACTAGTGTGGGGGATTGATGATGGATCATCATTGAGCAATTTTTCAAGGAGAAGAATGTCCCCCTCGATGTCAATTGGAGCGTGATCAATTTCCCATGAAACCGAATCACTAGACAAGTATGCTTCAATCTCTTCCAAGATAAAGTCACTTCCCTCAAACGGAGTGAGAGAAGGAGTAGAATTGGCAATGATGGGTTGAGATGAATGAGTGAGATTATCACTTGAAGAATTATGAACATAACTGAGAACTTCTTGAGAGTACTCTTCAGAAGCTACATCAATGATATCTATTCGGTTAACTGACTCAGAATCATAGTTTGCGGAGTACCTCGAAGTTTGATCAAGGTTAAAGGTGACAACTTCATTACCCATACGTAATGTGATTTCTTGCTCAAATATATCAATGAGAGCACGACCCGTTCTCAGGAATCCTCGTCCAACAATGAGGGGAACCCGATGATCGGCATCGAAGTCAACAACCACAAAGTCAGCTGGAAAATGGAACTTTCCTACTTTCACGAATACATCCTCGGCGATGCCAAGAGGACGCGATATTGAACGATCTGCAAGCTCAAGAGTCATGCAGGTAGGAATAAGTTCTGGAAGAGAAAGTTTCTTCCATACTGAATAAGGCATCAGATTGATGCTTGCACCAAGATCGGCGAGGGCAAAGCATTCAATCATTCCTGGAAAAACACAAGGTAGAAGAAATTTTCCAGGATCTCCAAGCTTCTCGGGAAGCTTTTTTAACAGAACTGCTGAGCAGTTCTCGTTCAGAGGAGTTTTAGCCATTTCAAACAGTTTTTCCTTGTTGCTTAACATGTGTTTGAGAGTTGATGCAAACTTGGGCATCATCATGATAGCATCCGCAAAGCTTATGTCAAAATGTAGTTCTTGGAAAATTTGAAAAAATTTGTCCATTTGATGACTGGCTTTTTCGCGGAGCTTTTGCTCATTTAAACGTGATGGGTAAGGAATAGAAGTTTTGGATTTGGGGTTTTCAACGGGAGCTACAGGAGGTTCAAAAACAACTCCTGGTTTGGATTTGGGTTTCGGGACAACTTGAGGATGGACATGTGCTGTGCTCTGTGAGCTAGTGGGTTGCACTTGGTCCTTTGTCGCCTCAGGTTCACTTTCCACTATCTTCGGGAGAGAATAAGAAGAAGTAGTAGGAATAGCGGGCCCATCATATGAAGCACCACTTCTGGTTGTGATCGCCTTTGCATCGCCCCTCGGATTATCGATCGTGTTGCTAGGTAAAGTACCTGAGCCCGAGGGTTGATCATTTAAAGACTTCTTAATGTCAGAAATCTGGCTAACCAACAACCTGTTCATTTCCTCTTGGGATTTCATGAATTGCTTCAATAACTCATCAGATGATGGTCCAGTTGGAACAATGGCTTGAGTTTGATTAGGAAAATTCTGGCCTCTATTGTTCGGATTAGGGCCTTGATTTTGAAAATTTCCTTGATTATTGCCATGAAAATACCCTGGGTTGAAATTTCCCTGATTCTGGTTTCTATTAAAATTTCCTTGGTTTTGGAAATTTTGACCTTGATTTTGAAAACCGTTATTTTGACTAAAATTACCTTGGTTTTGAAAACCTTGGTTCGTTCTATTCTGATTTTGGTTACGGTTTTGGTTGAAACCGGGTGGTCCAGGGTAGTGGTTAGGACGGTGGTTCGGGTCCATAGGAGCACGGTATTGGTTGCTTCCTGAATTGGAAATCCCGCCCACAGCGTTTGCTTCAAAAGGGATACCATCGGTGGCCATACAGTTGTAATAGGCATGGGGGCCACCGCAAATAACACATACTTCCACTTTCTTAACTTCAGCAGGAGGTGAAGTTTGTGGAAAAGAAACTTTCTTTTGGTTGGAGAGAACCAAAGCTGGAATTGCTTCCGTGAGTTTGTCAATCTTAGCATCGGTGCTAGATTGACTCACGGGCGATGAAGCAGAAGGACCAACACTGACTTGGGAAACAACCGGTTTACTTCGTGCAGTGCGGACTTTAGACTTGTTTTCAATGATCGCTAAAGCTTCTTTTACAGTTTTGCTCAAGAAGTTTCCTCCAGCGGAGGAATTGAGAGAATCTTGATCAGATTGACTCACTCCATTATAGAAAGTATAGAGTTGCATCAACTCGGAGAAACCATGGTGAGGACATTTGCGGAGCAATTCCTTAAAACGATCCCACGATTCACTAAAAGATTCATCAAACTTCTGTGTGAATTTGATGATTTCATTTTTAAGACTCGTGGTCTTAGAAGGTGGATAGAACTCGTTCACAAATTTTTTCACCAAATCTTCCCATGTTTCAATCGATCGAGGGGGCTTGACAGCATCGGTAGGGACATTCTTGTATTTGATGGTAGATGCAATCTTGTTAAACCATCGAATATGAGCATGAGGATCATCCCTCTCAAAACCATAGAATTGACTTGAGGTTACAAGATTTAGTAACCCGGTTTTGAGTTCAAAATTTTCAGCCACAATGGCTGGGATAACAATAGCATCTCCATACCCATCGATGGGTGCTTGGAGAAGCTCGCACATAGGACGTTCATCCGCCATGATAACGGAAGTAGTGCGAGCAGTCCGGATCTCAGATCCGACTGATGGGGCAGAACGTCTACGGATACGCCTTCTTGGAATCCTGACAAGCTCACGAAATGGGCTCACAGACCTAGAAGAGCGAGTGCGCATACACTAGAGTTGACTCTAAGAAATCTCAGAGTCAAGGGAATTATGAAAATGGGGAAAGAAGAATCTTTTAATATTTATTTATTTATTTATTTATTTTTTTTGAAAAGTAGATATAACAACAAATCCAATTAAAACAAAATCGATGCAAAACAACAGTGAACTTAAACCAATAATCACAAGATGAATGGCTTCTTTGAAAAAGGTACACCACTCACAAGGATACAAAGGCAAGTTTTAATCTTATGTTTGGGAACTTATTATGGTCGTACCCCCGGTTAGGTAGTACTCTGTCTTGGTTCTCGATGGTAATTTTTTTATGTTGTTATTTAAACAAAGAAAACGGAAAATCTTTTTGTATTTTTATCTTTTATATATATGTAGAAACAAAAGAAAAATATTTTTGTGTTTTATATGTTTTAAGATGTTTTTGGATTTTTTGATTTTTATAAGAAAATATAAATATATATAGATGGTATGAACAAGGAGTGAATATTCAAATCACTAATCTGCTAAACGTAAGACTATTAGCACAGCTCCCCGGCAGCGGCGCCAAAATTTGATTCGCTCCGAACGGTCTATCTTTTATTAGTCAACCACTTGTGAATGGTCAACCATAAAAGTCAAACAGCTTGAGAACGCAATGCAATTATCCAGGAGAGTTTAGTGTTTCCCCGGGTCGTTAAGTCCCAACGAGCTATACGATTGAATAGCTAAACGCGTAGTGATCGGGTGATATTGAACAGGAAAGGGGTTATGATTGATTACACTAAGGAAATTAAATCTAATAAAGACTTTGAAGTCCTTCTAATTCTATATTTAAAATCGTTTAACGATTAAAACCTAAAACGCGTACGTTTACAGAATTTTACATTTATTTTTAAACTAAAAATAATATTTGAAAACTATTTAAGAATTAAAACTAATTTTTAGGATTTTTCTTGATTTATTTTGAATTAAAAACTAATTTTAAACATTTAAAATATAGCTTAAAATGCTAAAAATTAGGAGAAGATGCAAGAAAATTACAAAACTATTTTTTAAAAATCTTAAATAACTAAAAAGAATTTTCAAAACTGGAATCACATTTTTCTGAATTTTTCTTTATTTATTACGAATTTAATACTATTTAAAACTAATTAAAAGGCTAGAAAATATATTTTAACTAAGAAAATTCAGGAAAAATACATTTTATGACTTTTTGAATATTCTAAAACTGAGAAAATTGAAATTGTATTTTTCTGAGCTTTTTCTAATTTATTTGAATAAAATGCTATTTAAAAATGCTAGAAAATGAATAAAAATGCAGAAAAATAGAATATGAACAGGAAAAAATATAAAAATCTCCAGAAAACTATAAAATAATACTGAGAACAAGGGAAAATTAACAGAAACTAATTTGGAGCACAAGAACAATGACTTGGGCACACTACTTATATGAATAAGCACTTGAAATAAGCAATAAGCTATTCAAAAGCTACCATAAGCTACTACAGCCTAAATCTAACCTAAAATGAGCTACTGCAACTGATTGGGACCTAAAAAGCACAAGCTAAAGAAAAAAAGCTCGAGACCAGATTTCAACTCTCAACATGCCAAACGGCCCTACAGCAGCTACTTTAAGCCCCTATTAGGCTAGCTAAAAAAAATCACAAAAATAAACTGAAAATACCTACTTAACAACCACCAACCCAAGTGCAGGTATCCAAAATTTCAGCTGATTTGAACTAAAAATGAATCTGTGAAAATTCCACAAAGTTTTGCAAAAATCACTTTTTCACTTATTTTATTTTTTTTGTTAACAGAAGCAGGGCAAAACTTGGCTGTTTGGACAGCTTATTTAGTGCTTATATGAAATTCATAAAATTCCACAAAAATGATATTTGAAAACTTCACCAACTGAACTTAATTATACCAAAATTTCAACAGCTTTGGAGCAGAAATGAGCAAATGAAAAATCCACAAAGTTTTGTAAAAACCACTTTTTCCACTTTTGACTTTTTTATGAGTTTTGACAAATTGACTTTAATGAACTTTGAATCAATCCTACTTACTGATTATGTTATATTAGACTATAATGAGACTGATTTAAGCTATTTTAACAACTAATGAAAGGTTTTGATGAGTTTTTGAAATTAAAATTATGGCAGTGAGCTAAAAATTAGAGATAAGAGGTGATTTTGACTTTTAATCAAATGAGGCTTGGTTTTTATGACTAAATTAACCTATTTAAACCTAAAGTAACATGTACGAACTAGAAATATCAACAAAAACATCCTCTGAGTCCACAAACTCAGCAAATCCAAACAACCCCATATAAGATTGATTTTTGGTTTTTTAAGGCAAATGAGTACCAAGGCTTTTGAAACTGCTTTTTATCAACTTGTTATGAGTTAATAAGCTTAAATGAACACAGAAACACTAGCTTAAACTACAATTACCCTAGATTCTATTTTATGCTATTATGACAGTCAATACAAAATTTTTAAGAAAAATGATAACTAATTAACAAGTCTACAATATTAAGCTTCAATACAACCAAGATATACCTAATAAGCTAGCAGAACTAAAAATAATCAGAGAACAAGCAGTTGAACAGTAAAATCACAAAAATAAGAAAAATTCTTACAAAATGCCATCCAAGCTGAAAACCATGAACTAGAGACCAAGGACCATCCTACTACCTCCCATGAGGTTCTAAACCAGCTTCCATCCAATATTCAACACTGCTACAGCTTTCTTGTTTCTTTTTCCTTGATTTTTGATTTTTCAACTATTTATCCTATTTTTTTTTGTATTTTTGAGTTTCTTAAATTAAATTGCTTCAAATGGCTTGAAAGCTTGAGAAAGCTTATGAATGAGCTTAAACAAACACTGAACAATAACTTTTAACAACTATAATTGGATTTTAGATTTTCAAGTAAAAATACATAAACTGAATTAAGCAAATAGAACTTTGATTAACTGGTTGAAAATTGTTTCTAGTACACTGAAAATGCTAAGGATACAACTTAGAAGCTTAAAAATACATTGGAAATTTGGAAATTAACTAATACGATATTGAAAATAACTAAAAATCTACATATCTTCACAGCTTCTTCTTCCTTGATATATATTGACTCTGAGGCTTCCCACTAGATCTCTGGTCATTTCCCACTTTAAATCCTGGCCATTGGTGCTCTGAAACAGATCCTAGCCATCAAAATGGATTTTGGCGCCAAAAGGTGTTAGCACTGGATTGAGTAGGTTTGAAGCAATTAATGCTTCTTGGGAGGTTGTGGAGGTGGAGGGGACAAGCATGGAGTAGGGTGGCTGGGTTGGTGCTACTTTTCAGGCAAGTGGCAATGGAGGAACTGGTTTGGCGGGTTTTGGTGGGAAAAGAAAGAAGGAGACGGTCAACTGTGTTTGACCGTTTTTATTAATAGGAGATGGGATTCAAAAAAGGGGATCATAGGGGTTTTTGGACGGGCTCAAGGGTCAAGGTTCGGGGGGTTCAAGGTTCAAGTTAGGTGTGGGTTGGGCTTGCATTGGGCCAGCAGTGTTTGTGTTTGGGTTTATTATTTTGGGTTTGGGCTATTAATAAAAAAGGATTCGTTTGGCTTGTAGTTATCACAAGGACCAATTGTGTAATTTCTGAATTCTCAAGGACCGAACCTGCCAATTTTTCAAAGTTATTCCAAGGGTCAACCTTGCCAAGTTTCATTAGTACAAGGACCATAAAAGATAATTTTCCATTTTTAAACTTCCAAGGACTATTTTTGCCAATTTTGAAACTTGAAGGACCAAACTTGTAAATTCTCCAAACTTTTTACCCAAGGATCATTTTTGATAAATTTTGATTTTGAAAGGACTTGGGTTGACTTTTATTCCAAAACAAATGCTCAGGGACTGATTTTGTCAAGATTTGAAAGTTGAGGGACTGAAACTGCCAATTATGCAAAATTAGCTCGTTTTTCATCTGTTTTTTTAAACATTTTGCATTTGAAACATATAAAATACAATCCTTGGATATATTTTGTATTTTGCTGCATATTTGAGTGTTTTTAAGTGTTTTGGCAGCTCAGATAAGACAAAAATGATGAGTATTTACACACTCATCAGTACCCTTAATATATCTAAATATTCTTTTTACGGCTTCTAGGTGTGATATTTTAGGGTCTTCTTGAAACCTAGCACATAAGCAAACACTAAACATGATATCCGGCCTACTTGCCGTGAGGTAGAGAAGGCTACCTATCATGCCACGATATTTAGTATTATCAACGGATTCTCCGTCCTCGTCTTTTGTGAGTTTCGTGTCGGATGACATTGGAGTCCTAATTGGTTTTGACTCTTCTAGACCGAATTTCTTTAACATCTCCTTGATGTATTTAGATTGATTAAAGAAGATACCATCTTCTACTTGTTTTATTTGTAGACCAAGAAAGAAACTAAGTTCTCCCATCATACTCATCTCGAACTCGTCATGCATGATTTTAGAGAAATCATCACACATGTCTTGACAAGTGGATCCGAATATAATATCATCTACATATATTTGTACTATGATTATATGTGACTCTCTTTTCTTAGTAAAAAGTGTGTTGTCAACTAACCCCATGGTGTAGTTGTGTTTAACTAGAAATGACTTGAGTCTATCATACCAAGCTTTTGGAGCTTGTTTAAGACCGTAAAGGGCTTTCTTTAATTTATACACATGTTTGGGTTTTTCAAAATCAATGAAGCCCGGAGGTTGAGCTACATATACTTCTTCATTTATGACACCATTTAGAAAAGCGCTTTTGACATCCATTTGATAAAGCTTTAGATCATTAGCACAAGCATACGCAAGAAGTATTCTTATAGACTCTAATCTAGCCACGGGGGCATAGGTCTCATCAAAGTATATTCCCTCTTGTTGGTTATACCCTTGAGGAACGAGTCTAGCCTTGTTCCTAGATACTACTCCGTTTGCATCTAATTTGTTTTTATAAACCCATTTGGTTCCTATTATGGTTTGATTACTAGGTGGAGGGACAAGTATCCAAACATCATTAGAAACAAATTGATTTAGTTCTTCTTGCATAGCCATTACCCAACTTTCATCTTTTATGGCTTCTTGTGTATTCTTAGGTTCTAAGGTTGAGATGAAACAAAACAAGCTACTTTGGTTTTGAACTTGAGACCTTAATGTTCGTTCGTTTAGTTTTCCTATGACTTTATCTACGGGGTGATCTTTGGACTCTTTGATGTTTACTATTTTATCATCTAGAGGTTCTTCTTCTTCACTTATCTTTTTCTTTATTACTATGGCTTCACTTTCTATAATCTCGTCATCGACAAGAGGTGGAGAGGGTTTGGGTGGACTTTCATCAAATTTTATATTTAATGACTCTTCTACCTTCATTGATTCTTTGTTTAATATGACGTAAGCCTTGCTATTTGGCGAATAACCTAAAAAGATACCTTCGGTTGATTTAGGATCAAATTTTGTAAGGTAATCTTTAGTGTTAAGAATAAAACATTTACTACCAAAGACTCTAAGGTGATTTAACGTAGGCTTTTTGCCTCGAAATAACTCATATGGAGTTTTTCCTAAGATTGGTCTAATCAAGACTCGATTGAGTATATACGTTGAAGTATCAACGGCATTACACCAAAACTTTTGAGGTATGGATTGTTCATTAAGCATGGTTCGACTCATTTCTTGTAGAGTTCTATTCTTTCTTTCTACTACCCCATTCGATTGTGGAGTGTGTGGAGCCGAGAAGTTGTGAGTAATACCATTAGCGTCACAAAAAGCTTTCATTATCGAATTCCCTACCATGATCCGTCCTAATAGACACTATGGGTCTTCCTAGTTGTCTTTGGATCTTTTTGCTTAATATTTCAAAATAGTTAAAGGTTTCCGTTTTGTTCTTTAAAAATTTTGTCCAAGTATACCTAGAGTAGTCATCCACTATTACCAAAGTATAGTAGTTGCCTCCATAACTTTGGATAGCGGATGGACCAAATAAATCCATATGTAGTAATTCTAGACACTTAGTTGTGGACACCAAGTTTTTAGCTTTATGACTCGAATGAGCTTGTTTTCCTATATTACAAGCATCACTAAAATGATGTTCATATTTTAACTTAGGTAGATGTCTTACTAGATCTTTGGATGATAGCGATTGAAGAAGTCGCATGTTGGCGTGACCCAATCTTCGATGCCATAAGGTCGAAGTATCATCCATAGAGGTAAGACATAGTTTGTCTTTAGGTTCATTACCGATTTTAATGACATAGACTCCATGTTTCCTAATTCCTCTTCCTATGGTTATGCCATTTTTAAGTATCTTACTACCGGTTTCGGTAAAAAGTACATTGCACTTTTTATCACATATTTGTCCTATACTTAAGAGATTAAAGTTTAGGTTTTCTACGTGACACACATCGTTAATGGTTAGAGATTTGTTAGAGATCGTACCTTTACCGATGATTCTACTTTTGCTATTTCCAAACACCACATTACCTCCATTGCAGGATTCGTACGTGGAGAATAGATCCCTATTGCCGGTCATGTGCCTCGTGCACCCGCTATCCTTGACCCATTCATCGGGGTCTAGGTCGACCATTAAGCACACCTAAAACAATAATAAACTCAAAAGTTTGGTCCCCATTTGTTCATGGGTCCATTAGTGTTAAACATTCCATTCATGTTAGACATGTATGGATAAGATGAGTATGCATTCCATGGAGCAAAGTTTTGAAAAGGAAAACTGTTTTGCATGTTTGGATTCCATCCCATTTGATGGTTACTTTTTGGGTAAACGTTATTAGGTCTCCTAAATGAATTAGGTTTTGAAAAAGATGAAGCTTTGTTTCTTGCAAAAGTAGGATTATATTTTGGAGGTGGTTGTCTAGTGGTGACATGAGTTGGTTTCTTCCTATTAACTATAACGAACTCAGTTCTAGGTAAGGAAACTACGTTATTGCTACTGTTTGCTACAGCAGATCCACGGATCCCTTTCTGTACACTAGCCGGTTCCCTTTTTAGGGGATCCGTGGGATCCGCCACAACAGTGGCTGATTTTTCTAGTTCCTTAACGAATTTTGTTTCTTTACTTTCACTAGTTGTTGGATCAAGTTGTTGACTACCTAGACCTTTTTGATTATTACCGGTTTTAACACCTTCGAGTATCTAAAGTGTTCGTACTCATTCTAGCAATTTTAGAATCTAAGTTATCCACTAGTGTTTGAAGTTGAACGCAAAGTTCACATTCACCACTTGCTATTTTACCTTTTTCTAAACGTTTTAGTTTTGCTTTTAATTCTATGACTTCTTTATCTAAACGTTGATTTTAACTCTTTAAAAGCTTATTTTTGTTAACTAATTTTAAGCTAATATTGCATAGTTTATCATATTCATTATGCAATGAGTCGTCATCAAGTGATGAGCTACTATAGTATTCGTGACATACCTCGTCGTTTGCCATGAGGCAAATTTCTTCGTCTTCCTCGTCGCTCATTCCCCATGTTCCGCTCACGAACGCCTTTTGATCATCCTGTTTGGGACACTTACTAATAAAGTGGTTTGGGTCCCCACATTTAAAGCAAGTACGATCATCCTTTGGCTTCTCGTCCTCTTTGCTTTTCCGAAAGCCTTTCTTATCGTCATACGGTTGTTTGACGTATCTACCCTTTCTTCTAAAGAACTTTTTAAAGTCCCTTACCGCCATAGCGTACTCTTCGTCGTCACTACTCGAAGATGAGTTCTCCTCATCGCTCGAAGCCTTTTTGGCTTTAAGGGCAAGATATTTTTGTTTCTCTTTAACCTTTGAGGCTTCGGAATCTTTAGCAAGGACAAGCTCATAGACTTTTAGGTTGCCTATGAGTTCATCGAGGGTGAGGATTGTCAAATCTTTTGACTCTTCAATTGCCGTCACCTTGAATCTCCACTTCGATGGAAGTGCTCTTAGATATCTACTAACATGGTTACGGCTAGAAAAGGATTCATCAAGTGCTTGTAAAGATGTAATAATAGTATTAAAGTTAGCAAATGAATGATCTATAGTTTCCTCATCCGATATTGAAAATTGTTCATATTGTTGAACAAATAAATCAATTTTATTATTTTTAACTTGTTGGTTGCCTTGATGAGTTACAACTAAAGAATTCCAAATTTCTTTAGAGGTTTTAAGCATAGAAATTCTTTCCAATTCCTTTTTCGGTAAAGCATTATATAAAACTATTTTTGCTTCACTATTTTTAGAAAGCTTTTTCTTCATTTCATCATTTAGTTTATCATGAGGTATGTGAACTAAATTTCCTTTATCCTCATTTGAGGTAGCCTCAAAATCACCTTCAACAATAATGTACCAAAGATCAATATCTTTAGACTTCACATATGTTTCGAATCTATTTTTCCAATATATAAAACCATTAGTTTCAAGTAGTGGTGGTCGTTGCATAGATTGCCCTTCCTTATAATTTTCAGAACCCATAGTGATCGAAAAGTTTTTAAAATACAATTTTATTTTAAAACTTTTATAAACTTAGCTCTGATACCAATTGTGGAAAACTAGAAGGGGGGGGGGGGTTGAATAGTTTTGCCAATTTTAAGTTGATTTCAAAAACTTTAGATTCGATATTATGTGAAATCGTATGGATGTTCAGAACGTATAGATCTAATGATAATGCAAGCAAATAAATAAAGATAAGGGATAGAAATGACACAACCGATTTATAGTGGTTCGGCTACAAGGACACCTTCCTTGCCCTACTCCACTCCCCGAGTCACCTACTCGAGAGTTCAAGCACTATGTCAACAAACTCCTTCACTTGGCGGAGAAGCCTTCACAACGTTGCTTACACTTTTTCCGGTACAAAGCTAGATACCGAGTCCGTAGCACGGTGGACCAACCCAACACAACTATTACACAACAAATATGTGAAATATCAAATACAAGATCTTCGCTACAGAAATCTTGCGGAGTGACAAATCAATCAAGGACCCCTTGCTTGGATGACTTGTAGAATGCTCGTGATCTCGCCTTAGAGAAGGACCTATATGAGGATCACAAATAGAAAGAAAGAAGAACAACTCTCTAGATAAACTGATCTATATGTTAGATGAGAATGAGAGTGTATGAGAGATTTAGTAAGAAGAGGGGTAAGTTAGAATGAAGAAATGACTCTCTATTTATAGGAAAATTTCTTCACTGTTCCCACGGATCCCACGGATCCCTTCCACAAGGGATCCGTCTAGTGTAATCCTAGGGATCCGTGGAACGCTCCTCTTTGCCCATGGGTTTCTTGGTTATGGGTCATGGGTTGGTCCATGGGTTATATCTAGATTCAATGTATCTAAGTATACATTGTATCAAGTCTCTTTGGGTATGGATTAAGATCCATGGGTTATGATTTTTACCCATCCTAATAAACTATTACAACAAATGCTTAATTACTACATTTTTGTATTTAAATGGCTATATGTAAATGCTTTACAAAACTAACATGTATCCTTTATAATTGTACTTAAGATAACATTATATTTGTTATCAACAAAACACAAAGAGATCGCAAAATATTAATAAACGGTTTTACGGTTTATTTGTATTAACACTATGGTTTTAAAAAAGAATTGCACTTCGTGACCTAAAATGGGTATTGCCCGTGCCACACCTGGCACCAATGTAGGTCCGTCCCTAAACCCCGGGACATCGTACCCTTAAAACAAATATGTTTGTTGCAATTTTAAAATTATAACTATCATAATTTAGAGTTTAAAGTTATATTAAATAATTATTTTGATATACATGATATATGAGAGGTTTACAAGGATATATATGCAATTACGAAGGTTTAGAAAAGATATATATGCAATTATTAAGTTAAGTTGGATATATATGCAATTTTTACGCTTTTGAAAGGATATATATATGTAATTATAAATTTAAGTTGGATATATACGCAATTTGAATTTTTGCAGGGATATATATGTAATTCCTTCATTAAAAAAAGGCATCCTCAAATCCCTTCATTTTGTAATTAGAAGGTACAAATTTAAACAATACAAATATCATAAAAGCATATACAACAATAACACCATAACACCAATAACACCGTCCACGTCAGCGCCACATCAGCTTTAACATTTCACCTTAACATCCCCAAAAAACACTCACAACAATAACATCCCAATAACATCAATAACATTTCATATTTTCAATTTCAACCCCTAAACTAAAGCAAACACTTTATTTATTAAACTAAACATATCATTAAAATTGAAAACATATTACATTACGAGATTAAAAAAAAACAAAAAAATAAAAAATTACAACGAAATAAAAAAACACACTGCAAATAAAACGTTACAACAAATTAAAGGAAATGACGAGAATACGATCTACTGACGAGGTTTCAAGTTATATTTTTTGATAATTCGATCTTTTTCGTCATTGATCCACTCCACGACCATTGGATCTTGCCCTTCAGTAGGCGTCATAAAAAACTTTATCTCTTCCAACCTTGTTATTGTGAGATATTTTTCCTGCGCGGCCCGATACGCCGCTTCGGAGACTTCTCGTTTCAAACGATACTCGTTTGCCATAGTTTCGGTGAAATAAGTTGACGAACTCGTTCCTCCAGTGCTTGTTCCCCCAGTAATTGTTGTAGTCTCGGATCTTGCTTTCTTGGTAGCACGTTTCTTTCCCATGGGGCGAGGTTGTTCATCCTGACCAAACAAAGCCTCGTTTGTTTGGCTTGGGACTTCGCCGGTTAAATCAACCGCTTCTGGCGTCTCCCATTTCTTATAATGACGCAAAACCTCCCAAGCGTCATCGAGACCAAACGGTGCTCCTTTGGATTCCTCACGATACCATTGCTTTGCCCGTTTCATCACATCCACCTCACTTTCCCCGCTTCGTTGCTCCCGTTGCGCACGTATGTAACAAGCGTTGAACTTTGTGCATATGCCGTTCAACGTTTTCCATTTGCTTGACATCATGTCCTTGGTGCGCCGTTGAAAGTTGTTTTTATTGAACTCATTTCTGTCCCGATACCAAAACGTATCTTTGGGTTGGCACTTTCCAACTTTCGGATCCTCCGAAACAGCTATGTAACACCTTGCAAGTAATGCTTCCTCTGCTGAATTCCAACGCGCAGTAACGACAACCTCCTCTTCATCAGAATCAATTGGTTCGGGCTCGGGGTCTTTGGATTTCTTTGATTTTCGTTTAACACGACCTTTGGATTTTTTTGGAGGAGACGTGGGTGTCTTAGCAACATCTTGTGTTTCAGTTTGTGATTGTTGTGATTGTTGTGTGAATTGTAGGTTTTGAAAGTTGGAGTTTAAGGTGTTTTGTTGGTTTTGTTGTTGCCAATACATAAATGTTTGATGTTGTTGCCACATTTCTTGGCTCGAAGCGCCTAGTGGGTTGGGGTTTGAAGATGAACCCGCGTTCGGGTTAGATGATGAACCCGGGTTTGAGGGATTCCACCCACCGGCGAGAAGATTGAAGAAACTATCGTCGTTGCCTCCCGACATTGTTTTTTTTGCAGTTAATCGAAGTTGAAAGATTAAGAGTATTGAGAAGATTTAGTAATGAAAGTGTGGGAAAAAATGGTGTTTTAATTGTGTATTTATAGTGGTAAAAAAAGGTTTTTGATTTTTTTTTTTTTTTATAAAAACTAGCCGTCAGGGACCAGAAATGAAAAAAAATTTAAAACTTAACGGCTAGTAGCCGTTACAGGGACCAAAAATGAAAATTTTTTGATTTTTTTTCCCTGCGCCTAACGCGCGTTACTTGAGTAACGCTGGAGGACCAACGCCATTAAACAACAAGTCCAAAGGTGTAACGCCGCTAACGGCGTTATTGAGCCGATAACGGGCGTTACCCCGTTAACATTGGGACTGCTCTTAGTCAATATCCTCCCATCACTAGTTTTTCCTATTCAAACTGCTGATGTCATTCTTGTTTTTAGATCTGAACGTACTATGATTCACATATTCACTATCCTATTAGCGTACATGCTAATATGACTTATAAGTAGGGCCGTCTTTGATGGTGTATAAGGTGAACGACCGTTTATGACCTCAGAATTTTTAGGGCCCAAAATTTGTCCCGTTATAATTATATGCATGTGTAGACATATTTTTCACGAAGAAAAAAGTATTTAGATAGGAAAATATCTTAAATGAGTAATATGTTAGAACGTTTAGATAACTAATTACATTATAACTTATAAACGGTGACACTTTATATATAATATTACTTAACGAAAAGCCTCGTTATATAACTTCGTACAAAGTCCTCAAAATTTCGCCGATTCATGAGACGACCCTGTATATAAGACCCATCTATCAAGTCCTAATGGATTCAATCATAATAAAACTACAATTAACAAGAGTCTTATAAAACAAACTATCAAGTCCTAGGGTGACGAGCTTAAATAGATAAACTTGTTTGTCTCAAGTAACTAGAGAATTATCTAGGGATTTAACAACTGTTCAATGACACTTTCTATTGATGCGGACATGTAAGTTGACTATTTTGGGTTATGGAAGTCAACTTATTGACTTCACCTCAACTGTTTGATTAGTTATACTCCGTTTAAAAAGAAAAGAAAAGAAAACCGGCCTTAATGTCACTATACAAGAAATTTCAATTCCCTTTTACAAGGATTTAATAACAAATGTACTACAATTTCAGTATAAATACAGCTTAGCAAGCATGCAAATGTACTTCAAGGTTTAACAAAATCTTTCAAATGGCATTTAAACTCTCTTTTGCTTTATCTTTAATTTTCTTTCTTGTTTTCTTAGTTCTGCCTGCCTTTTCACATTTACCACACCCTCACTTAATTAACCCAAATGGGTTATCAGTTAATAGCACATATTCGTCGCCTTATGGGTTCCTAAAAAATGTGCAAGGGTGTCGAAAGGGCGAGGAAGTAGAAGGCATTCATAACCTTAAACTATATCTTAGTCATTTCGGATACCTAAACTACCAAACTATCCCTAATATCCCAGACCCTAAGAAAGATCAATTTGATGAGGAGCTTGAGGTAGCCCTCAAGTCGTACCAAGTCTTTTACCAGCTCAATGTCACTGGGAGGCTGGATGCGCCAACATTGTCCATGATGCTCATGCCTCGTTGTGGGATTCCTGATATGGAAGGCCACCACCATAGCAATGGCCCGTTGCATATAGTCTCTCATTATTCATTCTTTGCAGGTAGACCAAAATGGCCCAGGTCGAAAAGGCGTCTAAGCTATGGTTTTGGACCACGTTTCAATACCCAAGCCATGCCTCCGGTAGTTAGAGCTTTTAGAAAATGGACCACTGCTTCTGGTTATTTTACATTTTCAAGGGCTAGAACTTACGCACAAGCTGACCTAAAGATTAGTTTTCAAAGTCGAGACCATGGAGATGGGACGCCATTTACTGGGCCTAATGGAGCGTTGGGACATGCTTTTGCACCTACAGACGGAACGCTCCATTTTAACGCAGAGAAAATATGGGCTGTTGGAGCAGTACCAAATGCTTTTGATATTGAGTCTGTGGCGTTACATGAAATAGGACACCTTCTTGGGCTTAATCATAGCAGTGTCCGAAATGCAATAATGTTTTCAGGGGTTAGCCCAGGAGTAACAAAAGGTTTGAATTCAGATGACATTCAAGGAATCAGGACTCTATATAGTAGTTAATTTGTTCTACATACAGAAATACAATGGGTAAATGTTGTGTTGATACAAGTATTTCAGGCATGTGCATGCAAAAATAGAGGGAAAATGAATGATTAACTGATTATTATTGCCAAGGCTATACTTGGTAATAATGTCTGAAAGATGGATTGTGTGTGTGTGATGGTTGAGATTCTTGTGAGTACTTGCTTCTATACTTCTATTTGAAATGTGATATTGTATGTAATTTTTTCTAGACTTTACTCTTACCTATATAAAACATTCAAGTGTTAAATAGCTAAATACTTAATTACAACTTAAAAACAAGTTGCATATACAAATTGACGTTATTATACACCGTCGGCAACTTAAAAACAAGTTGCACATACAAATTGACGTTATTATACACCGTCGGCATTATGTGAGGGTAATCGTCTAGTATATATACGCGGATACTTGAACTTATTTGCTTCTCTATAGAGATTGAAAACATGACATGACATTAAGAAACTTTCTGTTACGGTACGTGTGAAATGTAATTAGGTTATTTTCTTGGCAGACCGAGTTAACCTGCCAACTCAAATTAGGTTATTTTCTTGGCAGAGTTAACCTGCCAGCCTCTCTTTGTCCCTTCTTTGATGCGGTGGTCCATATATAGTCCAAATTACTGTATATGAGTTCTATGACGTTTTAGAAATTATATGATATTTTTGCTCCGAAGCACCCTTATTTTAAATGACATTAAGTTTTTTATTCCTCATCTGTATGCAACTCTTTTCCTCTTTTCTTGCTCCTAGCTAGGTCACTTAATCCAATTGCCATTCAACAAAAAAGTTAATATGCTCCATGGCAGTAAAAAAACCTTGATCATGATAAACTTAGCGTCTGGAGGGCATTGACTAACCCATGAAATAATGACTTACTTTCTTGAATATCGCAACTTGAATCAAACACTTTGAACTACAAACACACAGATTGCATACGGGGCTAAATGGGGCTTAATAGAGACGGAGCCGGACATAAATTGACTTGGTGCACTTAGAATAAACTAAACAATACTCCAAACACAATTTTTAGGGACCGGGTGCATTCAAGAAAAGTCGAGATTTTACACAAAATTAACACTACACCACAAAACTCATGGGTGTCCCGGTACACCTCACGTAGCCTATTGCACAGGTCAATAAATTTTAAGGGCCTCCATCTTATACACATGCAATGGATTACACATATTGAAATGAAATACAAATCTTACGCCGAACCCAATTTCTCCTTGTTGTTGGAAAATTTAGTGCACTTATGGGATTAGTTCACACCTGGTAATGGGTTAGGAGGTACGGAGTGTACACCCATAAGGTCCATGAACACCCTGACTCTTTTAGTGGTTTGTATTGGTAGTGCTAGTGGAAAGTACTGCTGATGGAAAGTACTGTTTGTGGTTTCATAAGCAGTGTTTCCACTGAAGTAGTGTGTTTCCACTGAAGCAGTGTATCCACTGCTAGTGCTATGAAAGTACTGCTTGTAACGGCTTTGACCTATTCAAGTGGCAGTTTCAACTGCTTAATGACCACGTTTAATTGGTCATGTAACCACTAACGGCTATAATGGGGATAATTATGAGGCTATTAATGGGCCGATTAATACTCATAATTCCATTTGACTAGCCAAGAGTAATCTCTTATAAATAGGAGATATGTTTTTGCATGATGGACACACAGAAAACGATTAACACTTATTAGCGCAAGGGTTATAGAATTGTGCCTAATTCCATAACTGCATTTGGTCTTATCCCAAGTAGATATTCGTGTAACCCAGGCATTAGGGTCGAATAGTTTACTTTGAAAAGTGATCACACGATTCCAAGTGATATCCGGTAACCACCTAGTGGTATTTGTTTCTGCTGACTTGTTGCTTTTTTCTGCTGAATTGATTATCTTACCCTGTTCTGGGAGCTACCACACCAACAATCAAAGTAAACTATTTGTGATAATCAGTGGCTGCTGCTGCAATGAAACACATGTCTTCAAACTTTGCCAAGCTTGATAAGTTTGAAGGGGTGGACTTTAGGAGGTGGCAGAAGAAGATGCATTTCTTGCTGTCTAGCATGAGTGTGGTGTATGTGCTAACCACACCTATTCCTGATGATGGGGATGATGCTACGGTGGAGCAGATCAGGAGGAGGAGCAAATGGGAGAATGATGAATACATTTGCAGAGGTTTAATTCTCAATGGTATGTCTGATTCTCTGTTTGATATTTATCATAACTTTGAATCTTCCAAAGAACTGTGGGATTCCTTGGATGCCAAATATATGGCTGAGGATGCATCAAGTAAGAAGTTTCTTGTAAGTAATTTCACAAATTACAAAATGACTGATTCAAGACCAGTCATGGAACAATACAATGAACTTCTTGGAATACTTGGAAGGTTTACACAACACAATATGCACATGGATGAGGCTATTCAAGTCTCTTGTGTTATTGATAAACTTCCTCCTTCTTGGAAAGATTTCAAGCATACCTTGAAACATAAGAAAGAGGAATTAACTCTGGTTGAGTTGGGCAGTCATCTGCGCATTGAGGAATCTCTCAAGGTGCAGGATAATGACAAGCCAAAGGGTAGCAATGCTACTGGACCATCTGTTGTCAATATGGTGGAGCATAACAACTCCACCAGGTACAATGACAACAAAGGCAAACACAAATATCATGACAACACAAGGGCATATCCTAACAAGAAGGCAACACCTACTTGTTGGAAATGTGGCAAAACTGGTCACATTAAAAGGGATTGCAAAGGTGTTAAAGTTGGTGGTAAAGCCAATGGATCAGGCACTAATGGTTTAGGGAGTGGTGGTTCTTCCAACTCACTGAAAGGTCAGAATATGGTTAATAAATCTTTTCAAATTTATTATGTTACATATGTATCTGAATCTCATTATGTGCAGGATGATGATGTTGCGTGGTGGGTTGACTCTGGTGCAACAGTTCATGTGTGCAAAGATAGAAGCTGGTTCAAGGCTTATGAGTCACTGAATGATGGTTCTATTCTTCACATGGGAAATGAGTCAACAGCCTTGGTGCATGGTCGTGGTTGTGTAGACCTTAGGTTTAGTTCTGGAAAGATTGTAACTTTGTTTAATGTTATTCATGTTCCTGATATAAGGAAAAACTTGGTTTCAAGTAGTGTTTTGAATAATCATGGATATAAACAAGTTATTGAGTCTGATAAATTTGTGCTTTCTAAGCATGGTGTTTTTATTGGTTTTGGTTATTTATGTAATCAAATGGCCAGGCTTAATATTTCTACTGACAGTGTTAATTCAGCTTTTGTGACCACCACTGGCACTGATTCTAGCCTATGGCATGCAAGACTTGGCCATGTACACTATAAAAGGATGCAAGATATGTCTAGGGATGGTTTAATTCCAGCATTTGACATGGACACTGAAAAGTGTAAAACTTGCATTTGACCAAGATAACCAAGAAACCTTTTCAAGGTGTTAGTCGTGAGACTAAGGTCTTGGAGCTTATACACAGTGACCTGTGTGATTTGCATGCCACTCCTTCTTTGGGAATAAGAAGTACTTTGTGACATTTATTGATGATGCTTCTAGATTTTGTTATGTCTATCTGTTACATACCAAGGATGAAGCATTAGATAAATTCAAAGTGTTTAAAACTGAAGTTGAATTACAACTTGGGTCCCTGATCAAAAGATTAAGGACTGATATGGGAGGTGAGTACATGGATACTATGTATTTTCAGTCTGTTGGTATAATCCATGAAATGAATGCCCCTTATACTCCTCAGCAAAATGGTATTTCTGAAAGGAAAAATAGGGTGCTGAAGGAGATGGTTAATTCCATGTTGCCTATTCAGGACTGAGTCAAGGATTTTGGGGTGAAGCTATGTTAACAGCTTGCTATTTATTAAATAGGGTTCCCAACAAAAGGAACAAGGTTACCCCTTATGAACTTTGGACTAAAAGGAAACCCAACCTGAACTATCTCAAGGTTTGGGGTTGTAGGGCTGTTGTAAGACTCCCTGATCCAAAGATGAAAACTTTAGGTGAAAGAGGCATTGACTGCATCTTTGTTGGATATGCTGAGCATTCCAAGGCTTTTAGGTTCTATGTTATTGAACCTAATGAATATATTTCAATTAACTCTATAATTGAATCAAGGGATACAGACTTTGATGAGAATAGATTCTCATCAGTCCCTAGACCAAGTCAGAGGATTCCTAATGGAACTCATGACACTGGTGTATCAGAGGTCCCTGATGATGAACCATCAGTGGTCCCTGATGAGGTTGTGGTTCAACAACCTGAACCTATGCTCAGGAAGAGCAAAAGGGTCAGGACTCTAAAGTCATTTGGACATGAGTTTCAACTTTACTTAGTTGAAGAAACAAGGGATGAGGTCTCAGACCAATACTCCTATTGCTTCATTATTGAGGATGATCCCAAGACATTTGAAGAAGCAATGAAGTCCCAGGATATTGCTTTCTGGAAAGAAGCAATCAATGATGAGATGGATTCCATCATGGGCAACAACACTTGGGTGTTGGTTGATCTACCACCAGGTTGCAAACCTTTGGGTTGCAAATGGATTTTCAAAAGGAAAATGAAGGTAGATGGAACTATTGAAAAGTTCAAGGCTAGACTAGTCATTCAGGGCTTTAAACAAAAGTCAGGGATAGACTATTTTGATACTTATGCCCCTGTGGCTCGTATCAGTACCATAAGACTGCTGATTGCTTTGGTATCTATTCACAATCTGGTTATTCATTAGATGGATGTGAAGACAGCTTTCTTGAATGGTGAATTGGATGAGGAGGTTTACATGAATCAACCTCAGGGCTTCATCATGCCTGGCAATGAAAACAAGGTGTGTAAACTGATTAAGTCTCTCTATGGACTTAAGAAGGCACCTAAGCAATGACATCAAAAATTTGATGAAGTGGTATTGTCTAGTGGTTATGTTCTTAACCAAGCTGACAAATGTGTATATAGCAAATTTGATGAATCTGGTAAAGGAGTCATCATTTGTCTATATGTTGATGACATGTTGATCTTTGGCACTGACCAAAATCAGGTTGACTTGACAAAGGAATTTTTGTCATCAAGGTTCTCCATGAAGGACATGGGGGAGGCTGATGTTATCCTTGGAATAAAGATTAAATATGAAAGTAAAAGAATTTCTATCTCTCAGTCTCATTATATTGAGAAGGTGTTGAGGAAATTCAATTACTTTGATTGTACTCCTGTGAGTACACCTATGGATACTTGTGAGAAGTTGATGCCTAATAATGGCAAAGCTGTATCTCAACTTGAGTATTCTAGGGTAATTGGCTGCTTGATGTATGCCATGACTTGTACAAGGCCTGATATTGGTTTTGCAGTGGGAAAATTGAGCAGGTATACTAGTAATCCTAGTGCTCATCACTGGCAAGCAGTTCAAAGGGTACTGAAGTATTTGAAGAGAACTATGGATTATAGTCTCTCATATACTAGTTACCCATCAGTGTTGGAAGGATACACTGATGCAAGTTGGATCAGTAACACTGAAGATAATTCGTCTACCAGTGGCTGGGTATTCCTACTTGGTGGAGGTGCAATTTCTTGGGCATCCAAGAAGCAAACTTGCATCACCAGTTCAACAATGGAATCTGAATTTGTGGCTTTGGCAGCTGCTGGTAAAGAAGCTGAATGGTTGAAAAACTTGCTTCTTGAGATTCCATTGTGGCCTAAACCTATAGCACCTATTTCTATCCGTTGTGATAGTACATCTACATTGGCTAAGGCTTATAGCCAAATGTACAATGGTAAGTCTAGACACTTAGGTGTCAGACATAGCATGATTCGTGAGCTTATCATGAATGGGGTGGTATCTATAGAGTTTGTTAGATCTCAACAAAATTTAGCTGATCACTTGACGAAGGGTTTGGCTAGAGACTTGGTTATAAAGTCTGCTAAAGGGATGGGTTTAAGTCCAACTTAGTCACTGAATGCTAGGACACCCAACTCCCTCCTAAGGAAACTTGGGAGCTGAGTTCAATGTGGAAAGCTGAACATTCAGTGGACTGGAGCACATGTTTTACATACATCCCAAGGTTGTGCTCAGGACCTGCTGAAAGGAGGATGAAGTCTTTACTTCTTAATGGTTATTTTTCTTTGAAAAAGTGCTTAGCAGGAGCATGAATAAAGAGGAACCACCTATGTAAATGTTGAAGTTTTGCCGCTTCAGGAAGCTTTTGGACTTCAGCTTTTACAACATTTATGAATTTGGATATGGACACATGGCTTGTATAGTGTCAGGAGCTGATAAGTGTTTGAAAACTTGTGTGTATTTTATCTTCAGGTATTCAAATGGGTTGAAGGGTTCAATTCTTAGAACACCCTGATTCTCGAATATTTGAACGTGTAATTTACTAAGATGGAAATTCAATCCTCAGGACATTTTCGTTTATGCACATGTTTTGATTAATGTTTGTTTTCATGCAAAGGAAGTGAACTAAATTTAGGGAGGATTGTTGGAAAATTTAGTGTACTTGTGGGATTAGTTCACACCTGGTAATGGGTTAGGAGGTACAGAGTGTACACCCATAAGGTCCATGAACACCCTGACTCTTTTTGTGGTTTGTATTGGTAGTGCTAGTGGAAAGTACTGCTGATGGAAAGTACTGTTTGTGGTTTCCTAAGCAGTGTTTCCACTGAAGTAGTGTGTTTCCACTGAAGCAGTGTATCCACTGCTAGTGCTATGAAAGTACTGATGAAAGTACTGCTTGTAACGGCTTTGACCTATTCAAGTGGCAGTTTCAACTGCTTAATGACCACGTTTAATTGGTCGTGTAACCACTAACGGCTATAATGGGGATAATTATGAGGCTATTAATGGGCCGATTAATACTCATAATTCCATTTGACTAGCCAAGAGTAATCTCCTATAAATAGGAGATATGTTTTTGCATGATGGACACACAGAAAACAATTAACACTTATTAGCGCAAGGGTTATAGAATTGTGCCTAATTCCATAACTGCATTTGGTCTTATCCCAAGTAGATATTCGTGTAACCCAGGCATTAGGGTCGAATAGTTTACTTTGGAAAGTGATCACACGATTCCAAGTGATATCCGATAACCACCTAGTGGTATTTGTTTCTGCTGAATTGATTATCTTACCCTGTTCTGGGAGCTACCACACCAACACTTGTTTCCGGCCTGTCGAGGCAAAACACAATTTTCTTAACATCAATACAATGATAAAAGGGCATGCAAGACTCATGATTACGCGACAGCCAATGATTTGCTTAAGCTAATAGATGAAAGTGGTTGTAAAGCTGATGTTGTTGCATATAACACTGTCATGGATAGTATGTGCAAGCTAAGTTGCACGGGGACGGAAACGGGAACGGGGACGGGGATGGGAAGGGTACGGGTACGGGGAAACGACAACATCTTAAAATTCAAGAAACAGATACGGCGAGAAAACGTCTATTTGTTTATAATATTTTAGTATATGATAAATTGTCTTAAAAAAATTACACAACATTCAAAAGTCTAAATAAATGTATTACTCATAATCATCAACACACTATATTGACTTATACACTTTTTTTTGGGTAAAAGGTTTTACACACAGTGAATGCATTAAAATGAATAAAAAATGTTAAGTACATGGGAAGGGAGGTATGAGCCACCCTGAAATACCTAACAAAAATCTATATACTTTGAACAGCCTCAAAGCATAACAACCAAGACATTCCTAACAAAATTAGAGGACTAACCAAAATAACAATCAATACAAAACCTCTAGCTAACTCACAAATCAGCCTACCTCCAATAATAGACTTGGTAATCTCCATGTCCTTCTCATCTGCTCCACTCTCACGCTCTTTTTAAATTTTATGGAAGCTAGTTTGAGCCTTACATGATTAGCGACAATCTTTGACAATTCCTCCGGTCTTCTCGAACCTTTGCCATGCACTCTATTGTTGCGTTCCTGCCATATGAAGTACGAAGATGATGCCATTACTAGACGACCCACAATGATCTTGACGTTATGCTTTTTAGCCATGGGTAACAGCCAATCCAAAATATCACTCCATTTCGAGGACACAAAATTAATACCAGCTATTCTTAGAACCATCGTCCACACTCGCGAAGAGTAGAGACATTCGAAGAACAAATGATCATGAGAGTCGGGTTGCATTTTGCAAAGAGGACAACGAAGCAGGTTTAAGTCGGTGTTACAACCGACGTCCCATTGCCTCATTCGGTCTTGTGTTAGCAGGCGCTTCCTCATAACCAACCACAGGTGTATGGCATGCCTCGGAATAATATATCGCGACCACACTAATTTAAACCAGTCGACTTCATTTCCTCTATTACGTACACTATTCCATGCAATACTAACCGAAAAATTAGTCAAGGTTCCATCATGCAATTTTCAAAGGAGAGTATCCTCCTGTGCTTCAAGTAAAACAGGCATATTAAGTTGAGTAATAATTGGAAAAGAACTATACCAATTTTGAGGCCAAGTCCATGAACCATTATTAATAATATCCCCAACAGATTCTTGGCGATCATATCTCGCATTACTCAAAGATCTATAGGACACATGATCAATAATAGGACAAGTCTCATCCCATATATCAAACCAGGCAGAGGCCTTCTTTCCATTTCCATGTTTGAACCACACATGAGGTCGAATAATGTTACGAATTTGCAAAATTTTACGCCATCCCCAGCTGACATTAGCTAATAATGGGACCTCCCAAACTTATACACTTTTTTCATAACAAAAAAAATGTTTTATATCGGTTGATAAGAAGTGAAAATAAATAAATAAATAAATATTTAATATTAGTTACACGTTAAAGACAATGATATCATATATTTAACGGTGAAACACCTTTTTTTTTAAACAAATGATGTAACACTTATCATAAAATTTGTAGCAAAAACACAAGAATTACTTATTAGTTAGCTTAGTTCTTGTTGGGACATATGGTTGCTGCACTAGATGATTTTACGAAAGAGTTAATGCACAAGATGATTTAACGAGCTTGTAACAAAATGACCAAATATAGAAAACAAAATGAAATTATAACATGAAAACAAAATGCCACTAAAATATACCCAATACTAAAAATTGTATCTACATAAATTCAAAAGTAAATAGCCCAATAAATATAGTATAATTTATGTGGCGGTGATGAGACATCAAAATGACATAGGTAAGGGAGGATTTTGGTTTGAGCATATTAAATTATTAACACTTCACATATTAATGATATTCTCTCTCTATCACTTATTTTTTAGAGCAAATTTTCAAAAGAAAAATGATATGCATGCTTAACTTTTATGACTAAAAGTGTGTCTAAAGAAGTTAAAAAAA